>PVLD010009323.1:0-77655 GCA_004027595.1 Dinomys branickii
AACTAATCTATAGACAAGGTGATATGGTCTCAACAGTGGTTATTGCTTTATCCATTGATATCTTCGAATTGTAAATGTATGAACCCATATACAGACATGCAAATTTAGTCAGACAGTTAATCCTCTCAACAACAGAAAAAACACAAAAACCAAAAATCCAAAGACAAGAAACAAAACAGGCAAACAATAACAACAGCAACAACATCAACAACAAACAAAAACACCACTAGTTGCTGCTTTACATATTGATATCTTCGAAGTGTGTGTTCAGGATAACACATACAGACATACAAGATTAATCTAATATCCTGTCATCGATTATTGCTTAGCATTAAGCGATATAATACAATAGTAGAACCATGTTAGCCCTCCTGCATATATGTATATTCATATATATTCATATATACATACATACATTTTTGTCTTTTTCTTTTCTCCTTTCCTTCATCCCATCTGTTCTTTGTTTTTGTTCAGGACATATTATTTACTATGGTTTACTTTTGTTTATGAAGCAATCTACACAAAATTTGTTCATTTCTTTCATTCTTTCATGCAGTGCACAAGGCTCAAGGGGCCATGCAATATCAAAAAGTTAGAACTTGGTTTTCAAAATGCTCAGATACTCAGACCCACTGCCCACAGAAGTGGGAAAAACACTACCCGCACAGCAGCTCATAGGAATAATCTTTCCCTGAGATTGTATAGCATGGTGTATTTCCTCGTTACAAAACCTTACAGTATCCAAAGAGAATATGTCTGGAATTCAAGAGACCTGTGTCAAAGTCCTAGCTCTACCTACAGTGTATCTGTGTAATACAAAAGTTTCCCATATGGACAGCCCTTTTCTTCTTCTATCCAGAGAGCTTTAACTTTCTCGAAATCAATCTTCAAGACTCAGTTGAAGTGTTCGATCTCATCACAATGACTTCCTGCCTCTACTTCATCAGTTATATTTATATAGGGTGGTTACCTTAATCCTTTCATGAGAGATAATCCTTTTAAGAGGAAGATAGGAAAAAACCTTTTATTGGATTAATAATGGTTTTAGCGGGGATAAATTATGCTGTTTCTTTGTATAGAAACAATATTTTTTTACTCTCCACTTCTTCTACTCTATCATACTTGGTCAGGGCTTATTTTTGTGAGCGGGGAGAATCCTGAACACACCACCAGCCCCACTGTCAAACTGGTGTCAAAGATAAATGGCTCGAGAAAACACATCTGCTTCAAACCAAAACAATTTTTGTTAGACACTTTCTGCCATCCCACAACATTAAACTGGGTCAGCAATTTACAATCAGACCAACATAGCTGATTAGCTTATTGCTGAGGGTTCACTGTGGTACCATGTTGGAAGTTGAGCTACCTTTAAATGACCCTGCTGGTTGACGGGAAATATTTCCTGGGAATATATCCTAGGACGCCGACTCTCAGTTTCAGTTACATGTTAGAATTACCTGAGAAGATTTTTTTAAAACTTACAACTACATTGCAGAGAAATTAAATAAAAAATCTCTGGGCATGAGACCTAGACACCCCTATTTTTAAAAAAAGCACCCAAATGATTTCAATGTGTACTTAATGTTGCAAATTATGATAGCCATAATCTATTGAAGTTTTCCTCAAATATTTTTATTTGTTTGTTCATAATAAGGAAATTATTTTATCAAACAAATTATAAGTAAGATGTGACAGGCTCATGTATAATAATCCTCTGCTCTTGAAAATGAATTAAATGCATTGCCTCTCTGTCAATGAATACAATACTGAAAAAGTAATAGGTTGTCACTCCTGAGTCCTCTCCTGCTATATTTTGGGTCACTTGTTCCTGGGGGAAGTCAGTGGACATGTTACAAGGCCAGTCCCTGGAGAGGCTCACGTGCATGAGCTTGGAAGTAGGTTTTCCGAGATTTACCCATAGCCACCTGAACAAGCTACTTCCAGGAAAAAGATCCTAGCTGGGTCAAGCTGCAAAGCAATTACAACCACTAGCACCTCAGCTACAGCCTCTCTCACAATCTTGAACCAGAACTGCTTGTTCCCTAGATGCTGGATTCGGGGAAACTATGTGATGTTTCAAGGAGAAGGAAGGATGAAAGGAGAAAGAACAAGGAAAAGAGGGATTAAAATGAAAGAAGAAAAGCATAGTATTCATATACATTTCTGCCTGATTAGATGTAGAGAATGGGCCTTATTCTTCATAGAATGTACACAAGGTAAATGCTGAGTATGGTTATTAATGTAATTCTTTTAACTACTCCTTCCCCCTGGGACTTTTCTCCTCATTCTGCTCATAGCATTATATAACTATCTGTGAGTCCCCAGGGCTTTAACCATGGCTGTGTCTTTGATGCTTTTGATCATATTAAAGCAGAAAAGCAACTCAAACTTGTCAAATATCTCCTATGTGAGGAAATTTCTCCATCTTCGCACGACACCTACTGTCATTTTGACAACCACACATGGGTGTCCAACCTTTTGGCTTGCCAGAACCACACTGAGGGAAGAGAGCTTGACTTGGATTGCATGTAAAATACATGATATAGTTAATATGAAAGTCATAAGAATACTTTCGATATTGTTTTTATGACATTGTTTTCAAAAGAGAGCAAGGGGCTCACAGGCCACGGATTGGCCCTTGTCATTATTTCTATCTCATGCACAAAAATCCTCATATCAAAGCATCTCAGAAACTTTCCAAAGATCACACAGACAAAGGGCACAGTAAAAATGAGCTCAAAAGTGCCTGTTTATTCTTTTTCAGGTAATGCTTTGATGTCTCATCCTAATAGTATTGAATTCCAGCTCAGTGTTTTGAAGAAATTCTCAGAGTCTGGAAGAGTAAAGATTACGGACCTCATCTCCTAGATGAGGATACTGAAATAGGCTCCAGGAGGCAAAGTAACTCGCACCAGTTCCCCCAGCTCTTTAAAGTTGCCTGGAGAATTAATACAGCTCTTCAAGGGCCGGCACATTCAGTACTGAAGAATCTGGGATTCAGTTTCAGGTATATGTGGTTTGAGGCCCACCTCCGCCACAGTATTCCCTCAGTAACTATTTGCTGAGAAGTGTCTATGGAATGGTCCTGGTCTGGTTGTTGGAAACTGAACAAAACTGAGAAGGCCCTGCTTTAATGTCAGTGACATCCTTTCTGAAGATGATACGTAACAGAGATAGAGAACAGATATTGGTAGTAAAGCAAGACTAGATTCAACAACTTCAAGTAGTGGTGGAAATGGTGAAAAAGTAAAAGGAAGTTGTGTGGAAAAGTGGGAAGAGGGCTTCGGATAAGGTGATCAAGGCGGCCCCTGAGGGGAAGTGACAGCTACACTGAATCCTAAGTGGCTGGAGCCAGTCTCATGAAGACCAGAAGGAGAAGCACCACATGCAAAAGCCCCAGAGTGGGACAAGCATGAGTGTTTCAGGACTAGCCATCCCTTGCTAATTTCATTTTGGCAACTTATTATGATTCTCTAGGCCTCATTTTACTCATTCCTGGAAACAAAAATTGTACTTTCTTCACAGGTCTCTGCATATGATTGGCATTCAGTAAATGTTTTATTTTATTTTTTAATAAATGACATTAATTTCACACCTTGTTCATTTTACCTACTGCCCAGGCCAATGTCTAACTGGACCATCCAGGCAAATTTCCCATGCTTGGGATCATTTTCCCCTCTACAAATTAAAACAAACCAATAAACAAAGGAAAAATCAAACTCAAGTCCTATTACTCAGGCCCTTACCCAAAGCAATTGTCCACGTGCAAATTCATACACAGCCAGGGCATCTGCGTTTGTTCCTCTGTCGCCCATCTGACAGCCTGGATTTGTTCTCGGACTATTTGCTGTCTTAACCTGCCTCCTTCCAGATGCAGGGCATTAATTCCAAATCAGTTCCCCCTACTGTCTGTCAGAGGTTGTCATTTGAAGAGCGGCTGATGGAAGGACTGAGTGATGTACAGCAATCCCTTCAGAGCCTGGCAGCTTCATTCTCAATGCAGGCACTGAAACACAGAAGGCTGGTGCCAAGCCACAGGGCTCAGGGAGAATCGGCCCCCTCCTACCAAAGACTGAGACAATGAGAATCCTCTGACCAGTATCACTTTTGCAGTCTAACTAGGACTCGACTACCCTAATTATATGTCCATGTTAATAACAGGACTGTATTTCCTAAGCACTTATTCACCAACCCAAGCACATCAATAAACCTTTTTTTCCCCACATTTACTTAACAAATTTTTGTTAATTAGTCATTGTATACCTCGAACCTATAAGGTTCTGAGGTTAGAAAAGTAACAAGACAAAGCCCTAGCCTTGGAGAGAAAGGCAGACAACCATGATAAACAATCAAGTAATATACTATGATCTCATGCAGGTAAAACTCAGGAAACTAAAGCAGAGAAAGTGATTAGGGAGCATGAAAGGGCGCTCAGGTTAAATGGGCAATCAGGATAGAAAGCCAGCAGGTGACCTCCAAGCCTGAGAGGACCTGACCATGAAGAGGGCACCACCCCTCAGATCACTATGTGAAGTGTCCAGACTCAACACAGGAACTCAGGATTCTATAGATAAAAGAAAGAAAAATAGATCAGCCAGGTGTGGTGGCACATGCCTATAAACCCAGCACTCAGAAGGCAGAGGCAGATGAAATGCTGCTAGTTCAAGAAGGTCAGCTGAGGCTACATAGTGAGACTCTGCCTCAAAAGAGAAGAAGGAAAGAAAGAAAGGAAGGAAGGAAGGAAGGAAGGAAGGAAGGAAGGAAGGAAGGAAGGAAGGAAGGAAAGAAAGAAAGAAGAAAGAAAGAAAGAAAGAAAGAAAGAAAGAAAGAAAGAAAGAAAGAAAGAAAGAAAGAAAAAGAAAGAAAGAAAAAGAAAACAAAGGTTGAAGCCCTCAAAATAGTGCAGCTTCAGGTAGCTCCTAGCTGGGTCTCTACCAGGGCCCCCTACCTGGAGAGAATTCTTACTCTGTGAAAGCTCTGCTGACAGTTTGGCCAGGTAATTGTTGCAGGGCCTCCTTCTGGGCATAGGAAGTTATTTAACAGCAACTCTGATCCCTGCGCATTAGATCCCCCTAGCATCTACCCACTTGTGACAACCAAGATCACTTTGTCCAGACTCTATGCTTCATGACTTTCATTCTTCACAGATATTCTTGGCCATAAGCTGGGTGCCTCAGACTGATGTTGATAGCTGTGCTATAGACTCCCTGACATCAGTAATCCTGATCATATTTTAAGGTATGTGTTGAAGGGGATATGCAAGGAGATAATGAAGCCAATTAAAGGTCAAGGTCCCTTTTCCATGGGTCCCTTCCAAATTCTTCCCTTATTCTATGCTTATAATTTTATGTGTTTTCTTAAAGTGGGTCCCCAAGATATATACAATATAGATCCCATAGTACCTGGCTTCATCTCTGGGTGTCACTTCACACATAATTCATGCAAGCTGTAGCATAGGTCATGAGTAGAGTGGGTGTCAGTGTACTAATTCTCTCCCCATCCAACTGCATCTGTGTCACTCAGGCTTGATGGTCCTGCTTTTATTTTCTGGAATATATTATTTTTAAATTCTTCCCAAAAAAGTAGAGGAGGACATAGGGAGACATTTATCTTCCACATTAGAACAATTTTCATAAGGAAAAAAGTATCTATATTACTTTCCTTTGCATCAAGCACATTGCCTGGAGTATGGAAGGTGACAAATAATTAGTTTTTATTAAATACACAAAACAAGGAAGGTTAACATGCATTAATTACCAGTCAGTGTTTTCAAAGTGTTGTTGCAGGACCAGCAGCTGAAGCAGTAATGATCGGGAACTATAAATCCTCAGGTTGTGCCCTAGATCTACAAAATCACAAAGTCTGGAAGTTGGGTCCAGAGTTCTGGGTGTTCACAAGCCCTCTGGGTGATCTTGAGAAAGCCAGAGTTTGAGAACTGTTTTAAGGGATACAAGTAGGTCCTGCATATACTGTGCTATATAGCCCTCCAGGAGAAATTCTGCAGGGTATCCATTATTAGCATCCCCACTTATCAGATTCACAGACCTAGACCCAGAGACATTCTTTTACCTACAGTCAGCACAGCAAATAGAAAAGGGATTGAATTCTAGAATGTCTAGTTTCAAAACCCATTTTTCTTCCATTATAGTACAAATCCCTGGGTGGGAGTAGCCAAAATAATGTATGCTCTATCCCTGGAAGAATACGTCTGTACTAGTCAGATTTCCATTGCTGTGACAAAAACTAAGATATACAACTTGAGGCAGGAAAGGTTTATTTTAACTACAGTCTTGGAGGGTGCAGTGCCTAGCACTTAGACTTGTTGCTTTGTTTTTTTTTTTTTTTTTTTTTGCGGTACTGGGGATTGAACTCAGGACCCTGCGCTTGCTAGGCAAGCGCTTATTCCACTGAGCTATATCCCCAGCCCAGACTTGTTGCTTTGGACCTGTGACAACATGGTACATCACGGCAGAAAGCATGTGATAGAGGGATGCTTCTCACATCACGGCAGCCAGGAAGCAGAGGAAGCGAGAGACTGGGGTAATTAGTTGTAATTTTTAATGTGACATCTCCCTACTTTACAGTGGATCATTCCTACAGACTTTAAACAGACTTTAGAGTCCTCATATGGCCATCACATTTCATCACATTGGGGTTTCAAAGGCATAATCCCCCAAACCTAACCCCCCTCCTAGAAGCCAACCCCATAAAGCTCAACTCCATACAGCCCTGGGCTTGGCGATTAACCCTCCCACACAAGCCTGTGGGGTACAAAGTCAAAGTGTAGACAAAGTCAAAGCACTGTGTGACCATGAGGCACTGTCACTCATAGAAACTGTACTAACCATCCATAGGGAATATCTTAGGTTATATCTCTGTTTTGCCTGGACTTGACGACAGCGACATCCTGACATGGCTTTTTGGAGGTCTGAAAGGGTTAATCCACCTCCTGGAAGCCCTGACTTCCTCCCAGTGAGTCACTTGGGCACAGAGAGCAGGTATGTGGGTGTAATAACACACGCAGTGTGGCAGGCATGTACGCACGTGCACCTTCCTACTGGGAGAGAAATGAAAATAGAAATGGAAAGCAAAACCCCTTCCCTTGCTGGCTCTCCCTGTCACCTGTCATAAATCTTAGAGACCAGAGTTCTGTGGCTAAATGAGATTCTCCCAATCCATCACGTGTGGCTTTTGAAATGCTGGTCTAATGTCTAGCAGAGTATTTCCTTTAATGCTTTTGTGTCCTGTACGGGTATTAGCATCAGCCGCTGAAGTCTGTGGTTGGAGACGGAATAATACAAAGTAAAGCAGAAGAAGTAAGATAACTGGCTATTTATATCTGCTCTGTCGGAAGTGGTGACAGGTATAATTACTGAGTAGAAATTACAGGGCTGGTTCCAGTGGCGTTCCTCCCGCTGTTTTGGGGAAGATAAAAGATTGAAAGTGTTCCTGACATCTCTTCAAAGAGAAGATGCTCTGGCATGCACTTCCATTTATTTGCAGATTGATTAAAAGCAGTTTCCTGTTGTTCAGCTTTGAACCCAGGGGCATTCCTGGCCCCTTGAATTCCTTCATAATGCTCCCAACAGGCCCCTCCGCCAGGTCATATGTCCGTGGTTCTTCTAATCAAGAGAAAAATAAGCTATTAAATTAATTCACATGGAGATGTTACCAGCTTAATGGGCTACAATCCCAGGAGTGTTTACAATAAAAATAGGAAAAAAACATAAGGTAAAATCTTATGTCAGTGAAGCTGCAAGGAACCTAAAAACTGTCCAACTCCCTGGTTCCTAAGTAGAAGAGCTCAGTGGCATAAAGCCCACCCAGCAAGCCCCAGATCGTGAGTTCAATCCCTGGTTTAAAAACGGCTATTAAAACTGAACAGAATCAATTATTAGGATTATGAAAACACACTGTGGCCCAATGAGGTAGACTCTCCTGGAGTCAGGTGCAGAAATGTATAATTTTATGAAGCTCCTTGCTTCATTTTGGTCATTAGTCAGGTTTAGGGAGCACCTTCACTCACAGTGGAGGAATTTAATAAGGCAGGAGAGGGAGTAGGGGAAAGAGTGTGAGGTATTGGGCACTGGGCTAAAAATCAAGAGTGTCAAAAGCTTCGTAATCAGTATTAACAATGTGCTGTATAAGCACCTTAAACATCAAAATTAAGGGCAAAATCCACGATGAACCAAATAGAACTTTTAAAGAAAGACAGATTGGTATTACTACTCTGTCCTCTTCTCTCTGGTTGCACTATATCTCAGCCCAGTAGTTAATGCCTTTAAAATCTGAAACTCTGTATCATTTGTATTGTTTTTGCTTTGCTTGGTTTTTGTCTATGTTGCTGTTATTGTGTTTTTTTCTAAATTGTCTTTAAAACTTAAAGAAACAGTCTTTTACCTTGATTCAACAATCAAGGATTTTTTTTGGTCCACCTTAAATTTTATACATTCCTTTATACATCCAGGCAAAAATGGAAATGTGATGGCTATATGAGGACTCTAAAGTCTGTCTAGAGTCTGTAGGAGGGATCCATTGTAAAGTAGGGAGATTTCACATTACAAATTAGAAGTAATTACAAAAACTTGGAATAGCATTATTTTTTCAATAGGGCCCTGGACACAGTGACTGCTTCCTTCTTTAGGATGGGGCAAGGACAGGGCCCATGGTCAACACCACTCTATCTCTTGATGTGTCCTGACTGGCCTCTGTGGACTTTTGATTTCTGTAATTCCTCATGCAGCAGAAGACCACGCAAAGGAGCACTGGAAACATAACCCTTAACCCAGTATGGCCATTTATTCAAGATAAAGTTTTGCCATACTTTAAACATGGTACACCCCAGCTGGGAAAGACCCCTGAAATGGGCTATAACCCCTGTGTCCCTCTTTTCTCTCCGCCTCTGATTCCATTTACAGGTTCAGTCTTGCCACTGGGTAGGACCAGGATTTTCAAGTGAGGGAATTAGAATCAAGTTAAGGACTCAGCCAACTCTGTTCTAAATGGGGTTCTTCCTCAACTTGAAATTGTACCTGCCCCCTTTCGTCTCAGTGGTTGCATTTCCGAGGAGTGGAGACATGGCATGGACCTCTTCCCCGGATCCCCAATCTTGGTTTACCCTCAGTGTTCATGTCATTTCAAAGACTGGGATTTGCCCCTGGTCCTGCAAAGCACTGATAGACATTTATGCAGTATTTTGGTGTGTAAAATAGTGATGCCACTACACAGAAAGAGTACTGCTCACCTGGATCCTTTTCTTTTTGGTCTCATGGGAGCCACAGGTAAGTGCAAAGGCCATTCACCATCTCATCACCCACACAATGCCCATGGTGCTCTCCAACAAATTCTACAGCTAGCTTCTCTTGGAGGCTGAACGTGTAATTTCCTGAAGGACATGGCTTAACATGAACGGGTGAAGGAGGTTTAGAGTAACAGGGAAGTAGCTTTGGGGTATTGTGGAGAAACAGTGCTTTCTCCACTCCATGATATCTGAATTCACATTTTCAAAAATGCATGAAGGCCAAGCGAGATAAATGTGCTGAATTTTGCTTCTAATTGCATCACTAATTTTAAACTATGCCTATAGGATTATTCCTTTTACTATAGCTTTGGCTGTGCTTTCTTGACTGGATTCTGCTGGTTCTGCTGTCTCCTGTCATGGGCCCCCATAGCCCTTCCATAGCTCATCATTCCCTGAAAACTCACCTGCCCCAGTGTCCAGGCAGCCTTAAGCCTTGCTAGAGTCCAAGTCCACAAACTAATTGACACCTGCCTGTTTTACCAATAGTATCCTTAATCTGTTTTGTGTTGTGGAGCCCTTGGGGAAGACAAAGAAGCGATTTTAACACTTAAATGAAAAGACATATAATCACAATGGAAAACAAATATATGAAAATATAGATTTTAAACGTTAAAAAGAATAAATTTAAAATTAGTATAATATATGCTTCTTGATCAATGCATTGTGACAAAATCTAGCAGCATATCTCTAATGACCATTAATCTAAATACCACTGAATATAAAAAAGACTGATATTATTTAAAACATCTCCAATATTATACAAAATTTTTATGATTAAAAGAAAACAAAAATCAGAGGCACTGGCAATGTTATGTTTCCCTGCTGCTTGTGTTCCCAATGGAAGGAAATCAACCTTTCAGTTTGAGATGGTGAAAAGTAAAGCTGTGGGCTTTTTCCAACTGAGTTTATAGGTCTCTCAAATTCTACTTGAGAATACTTTTGGGATCCATGACAAAGAAATACCGGCCTCAAACACCACTTCCCAAAGTAGACTGCAGGTCTGTAGACCTTCAGATGCCAAGAAATAATAGGAACATGGACAATGCTAACCTTATTTTTCATTGAATTAAACCAGAAATGACCAGTGAGATGTTAAAGTAGCCACAGTAGTCTCACACTGCTCATAAATTGGTACACTGCACTCATCTGACTATGTTTCAAAAGCCTTGAAATGGCACAAACGCCTTTTAATCCAGAAACTCTGCTTCTCAAATTCATCCTGAGAAACTAGGGAGGCATGTTAAAAGCTTCAAGCACAAAGATACGCGGGCCCAGCTGTGCAGGAAGTAATACGCACCCAGTAAATGATGATGTAGATCATGATTAGTGACATGAAAAGACAGCTGTAAAGTAAAAGCAGTGTGAGGCATATAAACATAATTGCATATGCATATGTTTTCTGCAAAAGGGAAAGGCTGAGGAGGATACACACTATCTCTTAGTGTGATTTCTAGTGATTGAATGTGTCTTTGTGAATCTATAGTTTTTTCACAATGAAATGTATTATTTGTATAAATCAGTGGGAACAAAGGGAAGAGACAGAAATACTTCCACACTGAGTTCATAGTTACCCTACTTAGGGGAGAGATTTCCTGGGGAAAACTTCTGCATATACAATTCTTAATCAAAAACTAGGTGTCAATCGTTGTTCAAGACGCTTAGGATTCATAGCAACAAAGCAAAGGAAATGCCTGTTCTCAGGGAACTCAAATTCCTGAGAGGAAAGCAGGCAATTATCCCACAAACAAATGCATAAACAGTAGCATATACAGAAGAGAGAAACTTTTTGGAGAAAAATGAAACAAGATAGTGCAGTAAAGAATAGATGAAACAAGGTAGACGTTTCTAAACTGAGAGCCACACTTTTCGTGGATATATTTATGAAGCAAGACCGCCACAGCAAGCTGCGAATAGATCTCAACTAGGAAAGATAATTCTGTGCATTAGGAAAGATTGCACTGTATGGTTACATGGCAGGAACCAGCTTAGCACATTAGGTAGCTAGAAAGGTCAGGGTGTCTGATATGCAGTGAGAAAGGCAGAGTGGCAAAGGTTGACTCTGGTTTAGTCAAGAGCAAAATAGAGTCTTAAAACTATACCAGGCCTAAGGAGTTTGAGCGTTGTTCTCCCTTTGTGAGAGATGAAATTATTGCTCAAAATTCTTTGCTCCATGTACAAACCAACACCCGTGAGAGGTTTAGAGATAATCTGTATGACCTCACTGGTTAAGAGAGGCCTTAAGGGAAGCATCAAAGGAAGCGTACACTTTCCCACCTTTTGAATTTGATGTTTTCCATGTGGCTTGTTACGATCATGTCCTGCTGTAGACACAAGTAGGAGTTTGGAATGTGCTTGTACACCATGTAGCTTTGCTCTTGGGCTTCTGTCATTGCCGTAAGAAAATATACTTGTGTTAGCTGGTTAGTGCCTAAAGAACGAGAGACATGCTTAGCAGACGTGAACCAAATTTAGTCTGGAGCTAAGTCTAGTTCAGGTCAAATGATGTCTTTAGAGCTATCTTTTGAAATCATAAGAAAATGAGTGAGAGAAATGGCTTTTGCTTTAAGTCACTCTTCAGGTGGTTTGTGCAAAGTAAAAAGCTTCATGAAACATTATTGATCCAATATTTGACTAACATAAAAGCAAGGACAGGGCACTTGAAGGCTATTAAGCAAAGTACTGTCAGTAGCATGTATGGCCAGTTGTGGTGGCACATGCCTATAATCTCAGCACGTGGGAGGCTGAAGCAGGAGGATCCTTCTGAGTTTCAGGCCAGCTTGGGCTACAAAGTGAGCTCAAGGCCAGCCTGCACTACATAGCGAGACCTTGTTTCAAAAAGATAGAAAAAATAGCATATATGTATGATACATGTTTCTAGATGAATGTTTGAGTTTTAATAATTTTGTCTGCTGTGGAGAATGGATTGAAGAGGTAATGGACAAAATAAACAGGACACCTGAGAGTTTGCTGTATTTGTCCTGGCGAAAGATGGTGATGCTCTTTATTGGTATTGCAGTGGCCAGGAAAGGAGAATGTCTGATAACAGAGAGGGGACCTTGTTCACAGACGGTACTAGGAGGAGACCTAACTGCACAAGAGTGCCTGTTCTATTCTCAGATACATCTCACTGCCAGCCACTGGGTCGGAGAAAGTCCTTCAGGCTTTGTGGGGCTTCTCTTCATTGATGTCAGTGCCTCCCATGGAACTGTAAGGACTAAATCACCTTCATTATTCCTGGGATATGACTCTACATTTGAAAGAAATTTATGTTCTGGACTCCCCGTGAAGCCTTCTCCTCTAAGAGTTGAATGTTCATATTCTATCGAGTACTTCTCACCTAACCATCCTCCCCTGATCTGCTGTACATGAGTCATAATTCTTATATTATCTTGGAATTAATGTTTGCATGATCCAACCACCATGCGTCACAAGTATAGTTACTGTTATAGATCTTTAACATTTTACAGTATCTTAAACTCTGCCTCCCATAGCCAGTTATGAGGGTAGGTACCTGCAATCTTGGCAACCTGGGAAGGAGAGGCAGGAGGATCTCTAGTTGGAGCCCAGCCTAGGTGATTTAGCAATTTAGCAAGACTCTATCGAAAATAGAAAAGGTCTGAGAATGTAGCTAAGTGGAAAGGCCCTGGGCATAACCAGTACCACCAAAATAATAATATTTATAATAATAATAATGAATTATTTTTTTAAAAAGCTATGCCCTCCAAATAAGAAAAGTTCTATCACTGTTGATGAATTCAATTAACATGTAAGATTCTATTACACTGTTTTCAAGTATGCTCACTTCTCATTTGCTTGACCAAGATTCTCTTGAGAAAGTTCTGATTACAGAACTAAACCAAGATGATAATTTTTTCCCTTTGAATGAGATCATAAGAACCCAGGTGGAAATCCTAAAAATTTAGCACCCTGTAGAAGTTCCTCAAAATAGAAAAAAAAAAAAAAAAAAAAGGAGGTCCAGAAAATAGTATGTTCCCTTCATTTCTCTCTTTTCTTTGGTTCTTCTGGGAAGCATGTTGGTTTGTTACCTAGCAACACAGAGCTTATCTCTGGGCAATTTACAACCATTTCTCATTTGTCATCATTTGTCTAATCAGATCTGATCATAAATAAAACCTTCACCCATCCAACTGACTTCTGTTTGTAATTAGAATCCATCTCCATCAGGGGAAGGACATTAATAGTCTTGCACTTTGCATGTGCTGATTTATTTGTATCTTTTTGTCACTTTTTAACATATCTGTCCTCACCATCTCACATGGTTCAATCTGTCTTGATTCCCTTCTGTAAAATTCCATCTTAGCTTGTGAGTTCCTATCAATCCAGTTGTCTTTGGATGAAGTTTGCAGGTCACCTCTGCTCATTTGCTGTGAGCATATCATCTATGCAAGGTGCCTTAATTCTGTAGTGTACTGTTTATATTTGTCATGGCTTCTTGCTTCATTTCCAATATGCCAACTAGCTTTGCCCACTCAACTCAATGCTACAAACACTTATTGTTATGATTTGCAGTTCACCTGCATTATTTTGTCTGCCTGGCATGATTCCCTCCCAACTCTGCTCATAATAATTTCATTGTTTTGGGCAGTCCAATCACAAAGGTATAATTTGAGCTTGCATTAAAAACAAAACAAAACAAAAAAAACCAATATGGTGGCCTCCATCTTGAGGTTATAGTGCTTCGCTCAAGATAGGTCTATGACACAGTATTTGGGGAATTATCTTCTGTCACTCTTTAAAATGACATGATCTATACCTAATATTTCCCATGGCTTAATCTCTTGCCATGTGGAAAAAACCCTGTCTGCAGGAGAGTGATGCAGAGGGGCAGAGAGGAGAGGCTAAGGATCACCATGAGAAGCAGGCAGCTGAAACAGAAATAGACAGACAGCACATGGGAGAGGAAGAGACAGGGAAAGAGGGAGGAGAGTGGGAAACAAGAGAGAGGCGAGTACGAGACAGAAAATGAGCATGAACGTTGATTGCTCCTGAGCCCCAATTGCAGCCCCTGATGGCCCAAAGTGGCCTTGGTGCCTTGACTGCAGTATATTAATATCTTCTCCTGCAACCCACATTTTCTTTTTAAACCTATGGGACTCAGGTTTCTCTCAAGAAAGTTGTTTTATACAATTACATGATTCTTAACCTCAAGGTTAAAATATATACTTTAGTCTTAAACATATCTGCACATTCACTCTCTGATTGGATCCTCATGGTGATCCTCACTCCTCAGAAGTAATTAAGGCAGAGGGAGGTGGACCTATCTGACAGGAGGAGAAATAGATATGAGAAAGGGTTTGCTATGGGTCACGTAGCTAGTGAGGACAGAACTTCTGACTCTTAGGCCAGGGCTCCAGCATTCCAGCTGCACCTCAGCAGCTCATCCCAGTCTATGCCACAGCTGCTCAACATGAGGCGGGGAGAGAGCAGCTGTGCAGCTGCAGGGAAACACGTTTAGTAGCCCGCTTAATGCTCAAGATACTTGTCTGGCTGGGGAGGTAAGATAAACTCAGGTACAACGGTAGCTAAAAATACTAAGATAGGCTTCAGTAAACACTAGTGAAGTAACGACTCTAGCAGTCCTGGACCCGCGTCATCAGAAGACAGGGCTCCAGTAACTAGAGGAGGGACAAGCTCAACCAAGAGCAACGTGGGTGCTGTGGAGACACATGTGGCTGGAGGGGAGGGTGCTTGCCAGTGCTAGCGTCTAAATGCAGCGTGGACCCTGCATTTCTTCATGCCTCCACTGCCACATTCTCACCTTTGCATCTTTTGCCCAGAGAGGACTGATTACAGCTGCTCTCCTGCATCCTCTCATGGCGATCTATTCTTCACGTTGCAGCCCAAATGGTCCTTGGAAAAGGCAAGTTTGAGCTGCTGTCTAAGCCAATGAGAGAAAGACTCCTCTGCTCCCTGGGAAGAGGGAATTTGCACTGGTTGATTGTTCTACCTACAATCTCTATCTCTACAATCTCTCACTCCCTCTTCCTTCCTATTTCTCTCTCTCTCTCTTTCTCTTTCTATGTCCCTTTCCGTCTATCTCTTTGTCTCTCTGTCTCTGATGTTCTGTCTCTTTCTGTCTCTCTGTCTCTCTGTGTTTCCATCTCTCTGTCTCTCTCTGTCTCTCTCTTTCTCCTTTTCACTCTCCCTACTTCCCTTGCTCTTTTCATTTATTTGGGGAAAAGTAATGGGGCTGATCGTACACACTGGAGAGAAAGAGTTAGGTTTAAGACGCTCACTGTGAAAAGGACAATGAAATCAAACTGCTATGTTTAAAGCTGGTTCTGATGTGTGCCATCTGGGTGAGTGTGCGCAAGTTACTTAGATTGTTTTGTCTCCATCTTATTATAATAGCACATACCTCATATGTTCCAAGAAATTAAGTGTATAACAAGGCAATCATCCAGGACCAACAAAGAAAGGGTCATACAAGAGTTTGTAGTTACCATTACAGCTGAATTCTACTCAATTTCAGTAGAATGGAGAAGATGCATGTCCACAGAGAAGCCTTCTCTGAGTCCTGGGCTCCTGCACAATGAACTCCAGTTTTCACTTAATTGTGTGTATCTCACCTGACCCCGTGTTTCTGCCCTTGTGAATGGAGTCAGGCTGTAATCACAGGAGATGGTTAGTTCCCACAGGAAAGAATTCCTGGTGAGACAGGCAGCCCTTCCCTGTCTGTCAGGCATGTCCTCCTGACTTTCTGGCTTCTTCAAGGGGATGATGCAGCAAAAAGGGTCTCTCCAGAGAAAGCCTTGGATTGTACATTCTAAGAGAGTAAAGATCATTTCTTTTTTGTTCAGCATCTTATTGAAAGATTTTAGTATAGTGGCTGGTTCAAAAAAATTAAACATATTATTTATTTTTAAGAAGTTCAAGATCAAAACTATAAGTTTTGTGAAAGACAGACAAAAATGAATGGAGATTTTTCTTTCCTTCTGTGTGTTTCCCCAAGTTTAGAAAATACATGGAAATGGCTTCACTTCAGGGACTTCGACATCCGAAGCACCTGCATCTGAAAGGGGATTTGGTCAGCCCTTGCTATCCCTTGGAAGAGTAAGGACCTAAAGCGCTTCTCCAATGTTCATCTCCCCCTCCTAAAGGACATCTGGTAAACCTGCTAATGTGCGGGATGTACCAGGACTCCCCTGACACCGGGAGTTGCCTGAGAAGAGATTATAAAGGCAGTGTGCAGACTTGTGGTCCCGGATGGGGAAGTCGGGCAGATTTTTAAATGTCAGACGACAGGAGCATCACTGTATCCAGGCAAAGGTAAGAAAGGAAAGCTGGTGATTCAGGGACCACATACCACCTAGGACAGAGCAAACGGAAAGACGCTCATTGCTCGCACTCCATGCCTACAGTCAGGACGGAGCCTCTGACTCAACTAAAGCTGCTTCAGGCACAGAATGTCACCCAGACAGGAAGAGGATGCTTTTTGGGATGGACCAATAGAGGTCCCATGATGGGGTGCTAACACATCAGCCATTTCCTCTCACTTGCAGGGCAGCACTCATTCATCAGGTTGCAATTTTACCTGACACCTAAACCACATGTGTGTGTTGGAGATGGAAAGTGAGGTCACTTCGCAGCCCTCTTGACGGCCATGGTGTCATCAGGCAACATACATAGGAAATGAGAAGGGAAGACAAGCTAGGCCCTGAGCTATGGCCCTAAAAAGGGTCCACACAGACAAATGTTTTAATTATTTAACACATAGGCAAACAATATAAAGTACTGGGCTGCCTCCTGGGAAAGATTCTGGTAAACAACCAATAGCAAAGCCATGGCCTGCAGCAGAGTGCAGTAAGCAATTCTTAGCATGCATCTTCTTACAACTGGAAGAAGCAGCATGGCTGAGGTACGTGGGGAGGGATTATGAGTCTAAACTGAAAGAAACATGCATGCTAGAATTCTGCAAGCAGCTGAGGCAGAAGGCGATACTGCCTTTTTACCCATGTCACCAAAGTAGTGTGGAAACCATCTAGGTCAAATTCCCTGCCTGGTTAGCACACTGACAGCGTCAGAGATTGTAGCCCCTGGAGTCTCTGGAGAACCAGAGTACCAAACATAAGGTGCACGACAGCAAATGCATCTGGGTTGTAGGTAACTGTGGCAGGCAAGAGCTGGTGAGAAGTGCTTCGCTAGTAGACATTTAACAACTGGCTCTCCAGTGAAAGAAAATGAAGTTGTAAATTCATACAAACAATTGTTTGTGGTACTTGGGGGACTGACCTCAAGGCCTCTGCCCTGAGGTACAGCCCCAACTCTTTTTAATTATGTTTTTAAAACAGGGTCTCACTCGGTCACTAAGGAAGACCAGAAGAAAGAGGGAGACTTCCTCCTTCTTTCCCTTTTTATTCCCTCCTGGCCACAAGCTTATTCATTGGTGCCACCCTCACCCAGGTTGGGTCTTCCCTCCTCGGCTTGTGGCCTGAATGTCAGTTATCCACAGACAAACCCAGAGTTGTCCTCCACTAATCTATTAGGCATTTGTTAATTCAAGTTGACCTATCACAGTTAATGATCACAGTCCATACCTTGTCAATTTAACAACTAGACACATCTCCTTCAACCAGACTTAGCCTCAAAAATACAACGGTAAATTCATAAATTTGCCTAATGTGATACAACTGTCCTTCCTACAAATGGAAACACACTAATCTCCTTCCCAGAACAGAAGACAAAGTGTTTCATTGAGTGATAGTTATTCTAACATTTCATAATATATCATTTTAACACAGATTTAAGAATTGATATTAAGTCTATCAACATTATGGTTCAAGAAAGAAAACAAGTTTACCTGATTAATATTTTTATGTATACGCACAAGCATATTGATGAAATAGGAAAGAAATATGACAGTTACAATGCTCATTTCTGTTACTGGTCCCATGGTTGTAGCTGGAATTTATAACCATTTTCTTCTACCCAACCTGTATTCCATTGGCCTTCAGCAAACACCTCAGCAGGTCCAGATTCTTCAGCTATGGGGTGACTCAGAGTTCCATTCCTGAAGGTTCTGGGCCATTTGTCATCCGATCTGGATTGGATAGCTATAATTTTCCACTGACCTTAGTAACAGGACATAAGTGATTACAAGAAGTGCTCTGAGGAATCTCCTGCACTCTAAATAGATTCTTCCTCCCATCCATTGTGGAGTAGTAGTCCAATTTCCCCCTTGTAGTCTGGATTAATTGCTGCTACCAACACCATATCTCCATTTTCAGTTTGTTCACTCAGAGGCATGAGAAAACCAAAATATCTAGCTGAGGTGAAGCCTCCACTTCTAATTCAATGAAATTATTGTTGTGTTCCTGGTAGACAACCCAACCATTGTTGTGTTCCTGTTCCCTTCTTTCCTCTGGAATTGTTATGGTTTGTGTGTGGATATACCCCAAAGCCTCATGCAGTCATGGGGTGGGCTTCTGGAATTTTTGATTGAGTCATCATCCAGTGCTGGGAATGTGGGTGTGAGTGCTATACTTTCCCGGGGCTGGACAATGTAAGGGAAGGAAAGAGGCTTGCTCCTGCTCCTTTCTTGTTGCTCTGGCTGTTTTTGAACCACCACGAACCATCGCCCTTGCCATGTGCCTCTCTGCCTCAGAGCCAGCCAAGTATGGACTGAAACCTCCACAATCTGTGAGCTAAATAAACCTTTCCTGCCTTAGCTGGAGGTGTTGGGTATTTTGTCTCAGCAACAAAAGAAAAGTAAGCAGGCCCGGAACTAAGACTTCTAGACAGGCAAAGAATGAGGTCACAGGAAAAGATTGCAAAATTTGCAAGTGGGTCCCTAGGGGTGATGGTGAGTGGTGCCATTCCCACTTCCACATCTTGATTCCTGGACCTGTGAGGTCTGACTATGCACCTATGAATCCAGGATATGGGAGAAACAGAATCATACAGGGGATACTGATTCAAACCATATGTAGCATTCTGGAGAACCTTGCCCCAGCCCTTCAAGGCACTGCCACCTAGCTGATGCTGTAATTGTATCTTCAGAAGGCCGTTTTACTCTTCTATCCATCTAGCTGCTTCTGTATGGTGAGCACAGTAAGCCCATAGCCTCACTTCTCTGGCTGTGAAAGACGTCCTTGCTCAGAAGCATCTATATAGAAACCATGATAGCAGATGCAGCATTCTTTAAGTTCACAGATGGTAGTTTGGGAAGAAGCGTTACAGGCAGGGAAGGCAAATCCATGCCCAGAGTAAGTGTCTACACCAGTAAGAAGAAAAGGATGACCTTTCCGTGATAGCCATGGTCCAATATAATCAGCCTACCACCAGGCTGAGCGTGCTGGGGAATGGTGCTGGAAAGGGGACTTACAGCTGGCCTCGGCTGCCAGTGAACTGGGCATTTATCAATGGCTATAGCCAGGTCAGTCTTGGTGAGTGACGGTCCATGTTGCTCACCCCATACATATCCCCCATTGTTGTCATCATGGGCAATGACAAGAGGCTGTAGAAAGCAATGGACTGTTACACACAGCGTGCGTCATCCTCCTGCCCACTTATTATTCAAGTCCTCTTCTTCTGAGGTCATCTTTTCATGGACATTTCTGTGAGACACAAATGGCTTTACCCCTTTCACTTATATGGAGATGTCTATCCACATATCTCTTCCCGAGATATCTCTGTCGCCAATTTTCCAGTCATGTTTCTTTGAAGTCGCTGAGTATCTGGTCAGACCATTGGCTCTCACCCATGAATTCCTGTACTGTCACACAGCTCCCATTTTTCCTCCAAGCAGAATGTATGACCAGGAGAACTGATCAAAGTTCTGCCCACTGTGAAAATTTCCTTTCAGTCCTGTCCTTCAGGGATGTGCTAGAAAGGGGCTATATTGCTACAGCTGTCCACTTTCACGTGGTGCCTCCATAAAATGTAGCACTACCTGTAAAGTAGGCCCTAATCTTTTCTTCCTCAGTCAGCTGATCATAGGGTACACCTCATGAAGCCATATGCACGTGCCAGGGGACAGAGGCAGTAGAGCAGGATGGGAGACCATGAGCATTTGAACCACTTGTTCACATAACTTACTTAAGCCTTCTGGGCTTGTTCAGGCCTGAACACATATCTACTACTTTCATTTAATGATGGAATGCTGCTGCTGCGCAGCCCAACTTTATGACTTGGTGGGTCAGAGAATAGTGTGAGCCACATAGTTCATGATAGGCATGTCAGGTCACATGGTAAGCTGGTCACCTTAGCAGCTTAGGTTTTGTTGACCCCAATCATGCATTATGGAATGGGAAAATGACTATAGGATATATTTCTGGACCTACTGGACCCACCATGAGTCAAACCATGGCTAAAACTTCATTGATCACCTGGTCTCCATAGGTGCCACTGTTACTGGAAGGCCACAGTGACCTTTGGGATTTCCTGAAATCACCATTAGTTCAGAATCACTGTCCAATAGGCCCTGAAATATCTAATCATTTCCTTTTTCCCAGTGTACAGTTTTCCTGGTTAAAGGTCTTAGGTACCTTTGGGGAAAGATGGGAAAAAGACTGAGGGTATAGCTTCTTGATGGTACACCAGGGTCCTTCCCTCAAGAGGACTCGGCTTCCTCTTTGTTCAAGGGATTCTGGGTGAGCAAACTGGCTCAAGTTGGAGAACTGAGCATTTGCATATGGCTTCATGAGGTGTACCCTACACTCAAACACAGCTGAGGGACCATGTTTCTGTTGCTCTGATTTGAGGTAGATTTTTGATCATTTGCCCTAAAAGTTTTCTGCTTATTAAATCCACTAAAACTGCAGTAGGCATGCTGTCTGTTTCACTTTGGGGAACACCATGACTAGTCAGCCAACACCATAGGCCTGCATCTGTCAGGCCATTCTGAAAATCACTTTGCTTCTGTTGTCCACTGCAGCAAGCTTGCCCACCTTGTCTTTGGTGATTAAACAGTGCCACTGGACCTTGGCCACTCCAGCGTCCAGTTAAAACCAATGCCCTTAGGTGTCCCAATTTAGTGAGTGTGGTCCCCACCATGATGCCTGGCATACAAAGAGCAGTGATGGAGCTCTTCAAGGATGCTGGTGCTGTGCTCACTAATATGTTCCTCGAAGCACTAATGAGAATGCATTTTCTGAGTCTTCCCAGTGTGGAGGATCGGGTTTTACCTAGCAAAAGCACTCCAGCATTTTCACTTCACTGAGCCTTTGATGAATCACCTCATCAACAGTAAAACAAGAATAGCAGGTATTTGTAACTCATTCATAGTGGGCCATCTCTGCATCCCTACTTCAGTCAAGCACCCACATAAACTATAAACAACTTTTTTTAAACTACATAATTAATGATTGCACCTGGTAAAGTGTAATTAAGCTGCTCCATATGGAGATGAACACTGGGGGCCCAGTTATCTAGTCTTATTGACCCATATTCTGATTTTTCTACATTAAAAAAATTGCAGAACATATATATGAAGGAGTATATTCTATAAGTAGCCCAAATCTGTCTCTTCATAAAACAGAGATGAAAACACATGACTCCCTTAACCCAATGGAGTCTTTTAATGGTTACATTTCACTCCTTTATCATTGACAAGTTGACACCAACTGTCAACTACTTGAACATAAGAATCATATTTGTTGGTTTCCTTCAATTCAGTGTCTTCAGTCACTAGTTCATTGCCTGGCACACACTATATTCTAATAAATAGTTAATTGATGGATATTTTGCATATAACTTACTGATATAGCCTTTTCAATGTGGCAGGAACTCAAAAATTTATTTTCCATTCAATGAATATGAAAATTTATTACATGTTAAATAAAGATGGAAATGTACTTGTCTTTGGTTATACCTGCTCTAAACATTTATTGCTATGTCTCCAGTAGGAAATATTTCTTTACCTCCTCTACTCCTCTTTGATAAGTTAAAGTGGTAGCACTATCCCCCCCCCCCCCGATCCCGGTTGCTCCTTCCTATCTGAGCAGTTCCTTTCCCTTTCACAATATCTTTTGCAACCTTCAGATTTTATTTACTCTTTCAGGTTCTTATAATAGAGAGGCAATATGATGTTTACATATGTGAATCTGAGTTATTTCACTTATGAGTATGGAAAAAGAAAACAGGAAAAGAAAAAATATGTGTGTATATATATATGTGTGTGTGTGTGTACAAAAGAGAGCTTGGATGATTGTACTACTAATTTCTATGAGTTTATTGAAAGGAACAGTTAATGTGCAATTGTTTGATGAATCTCACATGCCTATATCTGATTTTCTGAGCAACACTTTGAAGGTGACGTTTAATATCACAACTATTGTTAATATCCTCTCACCTTGTTTTGATATTTTGTATCATTTTATTGTTTTTATGCTGTTTCATTTATGTATTTGTTTTTGTTATTTTGTTTTTTTCTTTTCTCTTTAAAATGAAAAATAACATTTATATATATATATACAAGGATAGCTGGGATAGGTGTTTTGCTGATGTCTGTGGCTTATTGAAAGGAACAGTTAATGCTTAAAATTTTCTTTTTGCTTGATCACTTTTGCATGCCTATATCTGCTAATCAGAGCCACTGATTTGAAGACAATGTGCAATATAAGAACCGTTGTTGAATTCCTACCACCTTATATGGTGAAGCTCTGTGCTGTTTCCCTTTTTTTTTTTTTAATTACTTGTTACTGTCCTGATGGTTTGATCAAACTTGCATTCTTACATCTGGTGGACTGAACAACTTCGTTGAAGATAACGGTATGTAGTATGGCAACCACTGTTAATTCCTATCATTTGTTTTGAGGTTGTGTATCATTTTCGTTGTTTCTGTGTTGTTTTGATTTTGTCTTCATTGTTGTTGTTTTGTTAGTTTTTTTCTTTAAAATAAAAAAAATAACAAAAAGTGGTATCACAAATAATAGAAATGTCAGAGCCTTTGGAATCTTAATAGAATTTCTTGTATTTGAATCTTGATATTAGCACTATGCCTAGAAGGAATATTTAACTCATTGAGCTGCCCTTTCCTCAACTGTTACTAGTAGAAAAATATTTTTGAAAAGACTGCATGGGATGGTGGCTTTTGCTGACAGCAAGTTCTCAACAAATTTTGGCTCCCCTTTCCTGCTGGGATCTTCATCTTCCTTTCACATCGGGTTTTCAAATTCCTCTCCAGAGGTGAAGAGAAAAATTAAGTGATTAATTTTTCAGTGATTCATGATCCAGTTTTATTGTGAATGTTCTGCTGAGACATTTCTCTCACCTCAGCCCTTAGTGTGGTGAAGCAGGAAAGACACTAGTCTGGGGACCTACACAAGCACCAGTCTGAATCCAGACTGAGGAGCCATGTAACCTTACTTAGAACATTGATTCATTGATTCATTCATCTTTCCATCTATGCATCCATCCATCCCTCTGTCCATGCACTGTTGTTCAACTCTCTCTCTTCTAAGCACTTGAAAATACATTAGAGCCAAAAACAGACAAAAGCCCCTCCCTTCACGAAGCTTACAAACATACTGACATTAGGAAACCTTGAGCACATAGCAAAGAGAGCAGTGTAGCATCTCAGGAGGTAGCGAACACTATGAAAATTAAAGTCATTGCAGCAGGATTGAAGAGGGGCAGGCAGGTGACAGCCTCCGCTCACAGGGAAAGTGAACTTCCAGCCAAGACTGCAAAAGGGAAGGAGTCCACTGTGGATATTGGGTGAAGAGAATGAAGGCAGAGAGAACACCAGGCTCTGCAACTTGAGGGGATGTGTCCAGAAACAAGCCTCAGAGCTGGTTTGCAGTAACCCAAGAAAAGGAAAGGAGGAGGCTGCAGACTCTTATAGTCATGGCTTAACTTGAGCAAGGTGGATCTCCTTCAGTATTATATGTGCAGAAAAAAAGAGTGTGGACTAGATTCTTCCTGAGATCTCTTCTAGTTCTTCAGCTCAGAGAGTTTCCTAGCATTTTGTCTGTGATAACTGACAGGGCAGATCAAGGGAGACTGTATTCTAACAAGCTGATACAGACAGGACTAATGTGACTTAATTTTATCTCCTGTCCAAACTCAGAGAGCTATCTTAAGAGATCTGGTATTGCCTCTGGATCTCTGGATTTGACAGGCCTTTGTGGCAAACTGGCCCTGCACAGTCCAAGACTCAGGGCTTTTTTGTTTATTTTGTTCCATAGTCCTGGAATAGGACCCCAGAGGTTTCGCATTGATTTATAGATATCAGCCCTGTCTAAAGATTTTATTTTAAAACAAGACCTTGTTAAGCTGCTAAGATGCCCAGGCCGGACTCAAACTTGCTATTCTCCTGCCTTGGCCTCCCAGAGCACTAGAATTACAGGAATGCACCACTGCACAGGTCTTTAATATGTCTATCTAGATTTCCTCCTCTGTGGAGTGTGGAAAACTGTGGGGGTTTTGCTCCTAGTGTGAGGACTAAGGAAGTTGATATGCCAAGTTACCTTTTCTCTACAGCTACTTTTATTAACATGTACTAATTGTTCATTTTATTGTAGTTTAGTGTCTTTTCTACACATGCCTGTAGTATGGGCTCGTCAAGTTCTAAGCAAAGTACTGGGCACATACCAAGTTCTTAATAAATTTCACTCTTTTATTTTTTATACTACATATCCACAAATGCTTTCTAAATTGAATTTTTTGAAACCTTTTTACCTGGGATTTGTAGTCTCATTTTATTTCTTCTCTGTCATCAAATTTGCATTCAGAATTTCACTTCTGTGGATATTTTGTTAATACTTCTGTGCCTGGAACAGACACCTAGAGGAGTCAGATAGACCTCTCCTCTCCCAGGGACATAGGTGGAAGAGAAAAAGCATAAAAATAAGCTGGGTGCTGGGGCCCACACTTGTAGCCTGCACGCTCTTAGAGGCTGGGACAGAAAGAGCACAAGGGAAAGCCCAGTCCAGCTAGCCTAGCCACTTAGCCAGAGCCTGTCTCAGAATAAAAATTTTAAAAGGCAGAGGTCTAGAGATACAGGTTAGAGTATATGCCCTGGGTTCAAACCTCAATACAAAAACAAATAAATAAATGTAACTGTAATTCAAAGCAGACTGCTATTAAACTGTTATATGAGAAGGACCATGTAAAATGTCGGCTAGTATAAAATAGCTCCCTCGGCGGGGTGAGAGATTTAAGCAGCTCAGGAAATGTGTCTCACATCTACCTAGGAACCAAGGACAGTGTTCATAGTTTTCTTTCTTTCCAGGTGGCGCTAGTACATTAAGAACTCAGTGACTCACAAATGCGTCACAAATTTGTAGACAACTTGACTTCCCATTTCTGGCAAAAGCGATTTTACGTGAGCAGTGCTGGGTCCTCATGACCACAGTAATAAAGCCGTACTGCAAAGCTAAATTCAATTCCTACTGCTGCCTTCCAGGGGAACAGCAGAGAGGAGTTCTAAAAAAAGAAAAAAGTGAAAAAGCATCTGTGAGCACACTGAACTGCATGGTCACGCAGGGTATAATTACCCATGAAAGAAATTTCCAAATGGATCTTTGCCCCTCTTTCTCTTCTTTCCTGATATACTAATTCAGCTGTTGGACAGCCTGTGGCAAATTGCTCTTCTTGGTAAGTAACTACACATTTCTATTCCTGCCGAGAAAATATGAGATGCTTGGGAAAGATTTCACAAAAAGCTTTCAGTTCACACATACATCTTCCAGGAGCTGGTCCAAGGAGAGCGGTGTATTTCTAGTGCTCTACCACACTTTGCTAATAGAACAAACTGGGTGTTCCCCGAGGAGTGAATGCGATGTTAAAATATCCTTCCCTTGCTGCCCCGCTCTTGTTCTCTTCTACTTTCCAGCTCCATGGATAAAGGACCGAGGCGATACCTTCTAGGACAGCGATAGATTTCTAGGTATTTTTGAATGATGTTGCTCTAGTTGAGTAGTAAAATGCTTTATTTCATCCAGCAAGCTGATGTTCAAAGGGATATCCTCCAGGCACAGCTCACCCTCGGGAATCTGGCTGGGCATATGAAACACAATAGCCCAGGACGAAAGGAATTTCTACAAACTTGTTAGGTGTTGTGTTTGGGGGTTTTTTGTTAAAGTTCTTGTTTCTTGTAAATATGCTCAGAAAAAGTTCAGCAGAAAATAATAGGGTGTCTGGAATTTTCTTCAAAAGGAAAGAGGACAGAATGGTTGGAGGTTTGAACGTGAGTAGATGTGATGAATATCTAAGGTTCATTATACTGGTTTTACCTTTATAAATGTTTTACAATTAGTTTTTTTCACTTTTTAAAATTACAATGTTTGCAGTACATAATCATTATGTTTATCACGGGGAGCTGGTGCATGTACATAACGCATCTCAACTCTTTTTCCTCCCCTACCCTCCCATCCTGCCCTGCTCTTCATCACCTTCCCAGTTATTTACAAAAGTTTTATTTCCTTTTCTTCTTTTCAGTTCGGTTTTTCTCCACCCCGACTCCCTTCCCCGTTGCCCTTCCTCCGCCCCTCGTTGCCCCTCCCATCTCCCTACTGCCTGTTACCTTCCCTCCCTCCCCTTCCTCCGCCCCTCGCTGCCCTTCCCATCTCCCTACTGCTAGTTATCTATCTTTTATTTTACTTTTATTTCCATTTTGATTTCCCATTAGTTCTTTATAAAGAGCGAGGCTCACCACAAACGCCTGCCTGGCAAACACAAGGTCCTGAGCTTGATTCCTGGCACCATTAGGAAAAGAAAAAAAACAAACAAACAGTGAAACTCAAACCCTAGGACTTGATGGATTTTCAGAGGGGCCCACTGATCTAAAAGAAGGGGAGGTCTAGTTTGGAGAGCAGTTTCTTGGCACTTGAGATACCAGAGATGGACAAAACACAGATTCCATGGAGCATGACACTGAGCTAAAGGGAAGGTACAGTTTACTTAGTGAAAGAAGGCACAGGAACGCTAAGGCCAGAGTTTTAAATCCATAGAAACTAAGCAGCAAGATTTTTCATGTGGCTTTTGATATATGGAGCTGACTCGATTAATCTGATCTTAGCCAGTCTTTAAGAGAGTAGATGGGAACTATAGCAGGAAATGATGCAATGGAAAAACACTATAAAGATATAAGCCACGAAAAGCAACTTCTTGGACCAGTTCCCACCCTAACCAGCATCCTGATTCCTTGGACGATGCTACAGAAGGTACACTTCTCTCATTAAGCATGCCAAGCAGCAAAGGATAATGAATGCAAATGACAGAAGCAGCATTCTTGTATCTTAATATGTCAGAATTGTGCGCGGGGTATAGCTAGGTGCAATGAAACAAATAAATGTAAAATCCTACCTTGGGGTCTGAATACCAATGAAAGAAATACGGAGCAAGAGATACAGAGCTTAGAGATAGCCCGTGTGAAAGTCCTTAAGGAGATCTAATAGGTAATAAATGCCATATAAACAAGGCGATGAGGACAACAACAGAAGCATTAATTCACTCACATGTGCGTTAAAAGTAATGGAATATTTAAACCGGAAGAGGTGAGAGACCTATCTGTGTCCCCAGGCCTCCCTCCGACTGTCAGGTTCATTTGGAGACAGAAGAAAGAAAACACGTGCAGAGGAGAGTGGAGGCCGACACCAGAGTCCAAAGCCCATGAAGACGGAGCCCGAAACCCTGTCCTTGAGAAATCATTGAAGGGGCTGGAGGTACAGCTCAGTGGGCTAAGTGCTTGCCACTGAGCACTAAGGCCCTGAGTTCGATCCCCAGTCCCGGAAAAAAAAAAAAAAAAAAAAAAAGGAAATGAGAAATCATTGAAAGAATTAAGTGTGTTGAAGGAAAATGATTCACTCAGACAGGTGAATCTGGATCAGATCGGAAGCCCTGTTCTGTGGGTCACTGAATGTCAGTGATAGGTTAGACTTGTCCTGCCCAGTTGTCCAGCTATAGGTGGCTGCTGAGCACTCGAAATGTGCCTAGTCCAAACTGAGATGGGCTGTAAGTATAAAGTATACTTCAGAACTTGGAAACTTACCGTGTAGAAAGAAATGAAAGACATCTAATTTGTATTGATTATACTTGGAATAAACTAGGCCACATAAAACATGATGTTAAGAAGAATTTTACCTATTAAAATTAGTCTTACCTTCATTAGCTTCATATTATTAAGCCATTTTACTTCCTTTAGTGCGGCCACCACAGTGTCTTGGGTAACCGGCCTGGGACCTACACGAGCCACTTCTAAGCTCTGTAGCTCTCACCTATGTCATTGGTACTCAGACCCCGGTGTAGATTTGACATCAGTGTCTTGCTCTCCTTCTATTTGGAAAGAACTGTTAGAGAAATAATTAGTGGGAAGGGAGCAATAAGGCTGAGAGGGACCTGACAAATTTTTGAGGGCCTACAATTTAGAAGGGACTCTAGGATTTAATGACCTCAAGCAAGGGCTGCTTCTAAGTACCCTGTTATGGTCGTTACTAGTCTAAGATGTTCCCTAAAATGCTCATGTGTTCAAAAAGGGGGCATGTGAAGGTATATTAGTTAATCTTCTCTAGAGGAATAGATTAAATATACAATATATGTACAATGCTACAAAGAATTTATGAAGTAGCTTTACATGATCAGAATCAGAAGAGCCCCAGTGGCCATTTGCTGGATCAGAGATTAAAGAATCCAAAATGGCTGCCCATGCATTAGTAAGTCAGAGGATCCAGGAGCAGTTGAAAAACAAAAACCTGGGAGCTCACTACAGGTGTGAATCTGTGAGTGTGTGTCAGAGATTAAATCATGGGGGCTACACCGATCAGTGGCTTAGTCTATTAATGAGTTCAGAGCTGTGTGTGCTGCATTAGTGGATTGCCCAGCAAGGGCAAACACCTTCTGCTCCTATCCCTCCCCCTCCCATCTCGCTATGCTTCTTGTCCCTAGGACTGAGCCAGTTTTCTTCTGCTATAGCCCTCTGCCATCCTGTTTCTGTCTTGGAGCCAGCCAATCATGGACTAAAACTGTGAGCCAAAGTAAATTTCTGTTCCTTTAAATTGTATGTGTCAGATATTTTGCCCCAGTGATAAGAAAATGACTAAGAAATATCCCTACTACATTCAGACTAGGGTTTGGCATAAAGTAGCCTCTTAATAAATATCAATTAATAATAACATCCACAACTTATTGTAAGTTTATTGGTATGAACCATTGAATAAAATTTAGGAGCTGTTTACAATACGCTTCTAATTTATTCCTCACAAACTGACAGATAGATGTTAATTCTACAGCTATGGATATGGAGGGTTTGCTTGTTTTGTTTTGTCTTGTAATTGTTTGTGAACCTGCCAAGTGCTAGGCAAGGACTCAGCCACTAAGGTACACACACCCAGGCCCCACGCTGGACATCAAAGGGGTTGAGTAACTACCCAGTATCACATCAGTCATAAATGGCAGGACAAGAATTTTTATATTAGCTGACTGATTGGCTCAGAAGCTCATGTTCTGAACTATTGCAAAAGAAAAAAAAGGACAATTGGACAGAAGTGCAGACAGATAGGTAGAGAGAATGAATATCTATATCCTTAAAATCTAAGCTCAATTTCTTCTTTCAAATTTGGCTTTCTCCTATGGATATTAAACCTCTTAGCTCCAAACCATTCTTCCAGCATAGGATTGGGGAGCTCAGCAGAAGGGGAAAAAACCCACATTTCATCATTTTAAAGATTCATAATGAGCTAAAAGGCCAAGTCAAAATCAATTTATTATTCACCAAAGTCTCAGGTCCCTGCCTGTTTTGTTCTCCTGAATAAAACATACCTTCTCAAGTGTATGAGCTGACAGCAGCTGGGAAGAAAAGGGAAGCCAGCAATACATATTTACATAATTAGGAAGAAGAAAAATATCCACCGAGTGGATTTCCTTAACACTTATGTTTGTCTGAATCTCTAGCTCAGGAAAATGCTTACCTAGTATAGAGAGCATGTGTGTTTTTCACCTGATAGCAGGATTTTTATAATTGAAGATTTCTTTTTCCACCTGGTCTAGAGCCCCATCATGTAGCAACTGCCCCACAGCACTCTGAGGTTGACAGACAGAAGCCTCGATCTCCTGTGAAAGCTGGAGTTCTTAACTCTCCAGCTTCTGACCTTAAGACAGGGGCAGTCCACCTGCAGCCCTGGCATAGGTCAGAATGAAGCCTGTGGCTTTCAACGCAACAGTGAGTACAATTTATTACCTGCCCTGATTTGCAGAACGTGGCCCCTTGTATAAACAGGCAGACATTTTTCAATTGTGCGGTGCAACAGATAAACTGTTCTGCATAGAAACCACTTTCAAAATTAATTGACGTGGGCCTTGCAGCTGTATGCATTATGCATGTGCAAATAATACATCCTTGGGAAAAAAATGTCCCAGATGGGATCGGTTTAACTTTAAAACTGTATTTTATTAATGCATTTTTTGGGGGAGAGAGCTTAAATCAATGGCCCTGTTCCCACATACCCAGAGCATTCAGGCAAAACAGAATTCAAGCTGCTTCCTTTTCTCTCACCCCCTCCCTGAAAGCAATGACATTTCCTTTTCCAACAGAAGCCTCTCTTATTCATAATGTCATATTTTAATCCAATCAACGTACATTAGCTACAAGTAATGTAAATGTCATTGCTGCTCCTTCTTCAAACCATTTTTTTTTAATTTGCTAAAATTCAGCATCAAAATCCTTCCACCTCAGATTAATAAGTATTGGACAGCTTTTCTATATTTCTTTTTCCTTCTCGGTAGAGTGTTATTGAACAGAATTTTAGCCCATTTCAGAGCAACAAAAGACACCGATTTTCCTTGAATCCCTACCAAGCACTTGAAAGAGCTAACTTTTCCCCCCAAATGCAGCCGTTTCCCTTTAGTAGTCCTACTCAAGCCAAGTAGAGTTTGTCTCACGTGGCCCTCACTCTCCAAATTTCCTGGTTGTGTTCACACTGTTTCTTCTACTTTGATTGCTCTTTTCACATTTCCAAATTCTGCCTGTTGTGAAGATGCAGTCCAGTGCTCTTCTTCCAGGAAGCCTCCTTGGGCTCCAGCCTCATCTTGTCCTAATCATATGGGATTTCCTACCCTTCACCTCTTCATGGGCCTGGGACTCAGAGCCTTTACAATAAACAGCCTTCTCCTGGGGCCCCGGGGTGTTTCCTGGCTCTCCTTGCCTACCGTGGTCTGTCCTCATTGGCCACCACTTTCCACCAACCCAGCCAGAGAATGTAGTACTACTCACAGGGCTAAGCTGTCTCTGTTATGATTTGTTCTTGACCATCAGAACCCCTCCTTCCCAACACAGACCCTAGATTCAAGATCCCTGCCTTTTTTCTATGTCATTATTTTATTATGATGATGTTGAACTCTTGCTCTTGGTCTTGATGGGCCTTTGTTTCTTGGACACCCATTGGTATGCTTGATATGCTGATTCTTTGCTTTCTTAAATGAGTCTAACTCTGCATCCTCCTCTTCACCTTGTCCCATCATCTGTCTTCCAGCTATTTGGACAGAGGCAGACTTTCTTGGTTCCAATTTTATATCTGGTCCATGTCCATGTTTAGTCTCATCTGCAGCCACCTGTGCCGAGGGCTGCAGAAGGGTTGATACAATAGCACTGTGACTCACAGATTGTCCCAGGTGTTAGGCCAGAGGAACAGTAATAGTGTCACAGACCACTAGGTATTATTTATCAAGAACTGAGTTCAAAGCAAGATTCTGTGCATTGTGCATAAGGTGACACTAAAAGTCTACCCTCATGGCATTCAGCTGTTACATGAAAATAATAATCATTTTATGCAAAAAGTGTAATCATATTGAGCTTTGGTATATTTAAGCCTAGATTCAAAACCAAGTTCTCCCACTTACTAGTTATATGACATGGATAAGATACTGATCCTCTAGGAGTCAGTTTTGCTACCCCCAACTATGAGGTCACTAGTGCCAATCCCTACATCACCAAGTAGTTATGAAGATTACAGAGGATGGCGAGCACTGAGTGAAAAGCACAGTGCCTTGTGCTTGGAGAGCCCTCCAGGTGTAAGTAGCAGTGATCATGATTAATGATAAGATTTCTTGGGTGCTACTGGCATCTTCATCACCTGTTTCATTTATGCCAGTTATTCAGTGACTCCTGACATGTGTATTATTCTTACGTGTTTGTTGTGTCTCACACAACATGTGTTTTGGGGGATCCAAAGTGAAATGGGTACAATACAAGACTTGAAATTAAGATCATTTCTGTCTGAGTTACATTTCTCATTGCTGAGACAAAATACTCAACGCTCAAAGTTAGAGGAGGAAAGGTTTGTTGAGCTCACAGTTGCAGCGGTTTCAGTCTGTAATTGGCTGGTTCCAAGGAAGGGTGGCATTGCAGGGGAGAAACAGTTCATGGTGGGCAGAGGTAGAAAGCAAGCAAGGGATCTTAGCGGTTTCTTTTTGCCCCTTTTATACTCTATCTACACTACTGGGAAGATGGTAATGCCAAACCAATCAGTGGATTGGTTTAGTAATCACATACCCTTAATCCCAGTATCAGAGAATCTAGATTCAGTCACCTCTGAAAAAGACCCACCTTTGACTTCATGAGACTTTTGAGGTCATCTAGACACAAATCATAACAGTTTTTATATCTGGTTAACCCAGAAGACCTCTAAAGGCCTAACCATAAGCTTTCCTCTGGTTTGGGCTCTCACAGTGGAGGTCCCTCAGCCAAATAGCCTACCTCCTTCCTGCTTATACTAGAATTGTGAGTTTTCAGTTTGCAGCCAGTTCCACAAGTATTCAAATGAGCCAATCACAGCCTGTCATGCAAATCAGGGGATACTTTATCCTTTTATGATTACACAGCCTGTCTTCTGCCGCCCTGGCTGTTCACTATTTTCCTGACTGCAATGCCTATGTGGCAAGTAGTGTCAATCCCAAGACTAGGAATATATTTGCCAATAAATTGCCCAAGGTCCCATCTATCCAGAGTCAGGTGTCATGTGCATGGCTCTGCCCATAAACTTAGTATAGGACTCCTTCCCTGCTTAGTGGGGTGATGAGGAGGTGAGAGAAGAGAACAGCAAGCGTGAGCACTGATCCTACCATTCACAGTCAGGAGGAGAAAATGTTTGGGTAAAAGGGCATTAAAATGCACTAGACTAGGCAATTAGTGGAGAAGTAGAAAATACTGAGTTGAGAGTTAGAAGCAAGAAACTCTAGGCAGAGGGGTGCAGAGCAATAGATTTCACAGATAACAGGGTATTTGGACAACTGAGAAGCCCCACATCAAACCTCATGGGCAGATGTTTACAGGCAGCACCCGCTAACGTAGCACTCACCTGCCCTATACCCAGGATTCATTTAGTGAGAGGGAGTCTACAGATCTCATACTGAAGTCCTTCCCAATAAAATGTAAGATGAGAGTAGTTTAAAGTGAGCCTGGGGGGATTTTGGACATAGACTTCTTTGCTATAACAGAGTAGTTGGCAGTACCTGTTCTTGACTTTCATTTGGCACAGCTATGCGAGACAACATGCTAAGACATGGTCTAGAGCAGCTGAGTCCCTGTGTCCCCCAAGCTATGGTCAGAATTTGGTCAAAGTGGAAATAAGCACTCTGCTAAGCACCTTCCTGGCACCTTTATTCTATCTGTCTCAGTCTCTGTCTCTGTCTCTCTCCCTCCTTCCCTCTCTCCCTCGTTCATCTATTCAATAGTTGTCTTAGTTATTTTTCCGTCATTGTTAAGGCAAAATATCTGACACCTAAAGTTAAAGGAGGAAAAGTTTATTGTGGCTCTGTGTGTAGAGCTTTTAGTACATAGTTGACTGGCTCCCAGGTAGGGTGACATGGCAGAGAGGCATCACAGAGGAGAAATAGTCCATGACAAAGCAGGGCAAGCAGAAGGCAGCAAGTATCAAGAAAGAAGCCTTCTGCCTGCCTACTCTGTGATGTCCCCCTGCAATATTGGCCTGTCTTGGAGCCAGTCAACTATAAACTGAAACCTCTACAAACTGTGAGCCAAATAAACCTTTCTTCTTTTAATTCTGGGTGTTGCGTATTTTGTCTCAGCAACCAGAGAGCAGCGACTAAGACAGCAGCTAAGATAATAGCATTTACTATTGTCATGCTTACTGGGCTTCAGGGACTATGTTGAAAAATGTCTCCTTGTGAGAAAACTGAGATTCCTGAGCATTAGGTAACTAATCCTAGGTCATAGAGCTGCTATGTATAAAATTAAACAGTTTGTTTCAGGTTTACTTGATAAATTCATACTCAAAATCTCTTTTTATCCTGATGTAATAATATTTTCTGGCCCCAGTGAAGGAGTAGGCAAAACAAGCAACTGTTATTTTGAAAGCTAAAGCCAAGACTGTGTGCTGAAACCTAACACCCTCTAACAGAAATAATTATTTAGAAGCAACTAGTAGCAATTACCGCCATAACTTTGCTTGCAAAAACGCGAGCTTATTCAGCTATCTCCCAAACCGTATTACATATTTCCTTACATATGCCGCCTCGGTGGAAAGGCCTTCTAACTCGGTGAGATGTGGGACTCAGGGCTGAAAGACCTGCGGCTAAATATTTTTCTAAACATATGCTAGCAGGTTTTCATCCTCTGTGACTCTGCACATTAGTTCTATGAGATTCTGGATTAATATTTCTTCAGTGAACACCACAGAGAAGCAGCACCCTAAATCACACTTAAAAACGGAAAAGAAAGTAGCTTGTATTTTCTTAGTTGAGATGTTGAGTGATCCACTTGATTTGGTTATACCTCCTCCTAGAGAACCAATTTTAATAAATCCTGCAATCAGACGTACTCAGATGCAATAACCAGCAAGAAGATACTAGAAAAAGATATTCAGAAAGCCATGTGGTACTTTAAATGGGTTGTCTGAAACATCATTCCTTCTTTTCATACTCTAGGCCCCAATTTAAAATCCTGTTCCTATTGTGATGTCAAAGAGAAGACTTCAACCACACTCTATCAAACTGGTCTGGAGATATTTGTATCCTGAGATATGATACTGCATTTCTTGCCCTTTAGAGTAGTATGGGAAAATGAAGGAATTTATTTTAGGCAATCATATTTTTTTTCAAAAACCAAGTACATCAGCTAAAGGAAAACACCAAACGTTGGTAAAAATTGGGGCTGAGAGATACCCAGGCCTGTGTCTTTCTCAGTGGTCAACTCTCTGTCTTTTCCAGGCAAGCTGGGAGAATGTACATGAATTTCCAATATATTAGATGTTGAATCTAATGTCAGGTTTAATAAAGCAGCTGAATCTTAGCCAGAAGATTGTTTTATTGCGAAATCTCAGCCTAGAAGAAATCATTATTTCTTTAATCAATTACTCACCGAATCATAGAGGGTTGGAATTTATATGGAAGTAAAAGAGCAGATAGAGTAGGAGATTATAAACTGGAATCCACTGAGCTACCTCTGAGGCCCAAGGAAGACCTCTGTGGCCCCAGAAAGACCTCTGTGTCTTCATCAATAACCATAGATTGTGCGCAAAATCATCCACGTTCATACGTAAGTACTGGTTGTGTTAGTTTTTCTACAGGAAGCTGGAAACATTCACCAGTGTTTTTGAAGGATTCAAAATCTTTAAGAAACACTTATTCAGAGCAATATTTTATCTGTATCCGAGAATACTGGTGCCCTAGGAGGTCAAGGCTACAAAGAGAAAAGCAGAAGTGTCTTCTGATTCCTAGACCAAGGCTGGCATGGTGCTTGTAAGCTATCAGCAACAATGGGATAGCTTCTCTGGCTCTCTTTGAATAGCAGTCTATAACCAGTGTATGAATTATGAATTAATTTTAATGGCCTCCCAAAGCCTCATGCACTCATAGGTGGGGCATTGGGGAAATGACTGGATCATGGGTGTGCGGTACTGGATGAGTCCATTGCTTGGTTTAGCACAGTTATAGGTATGGATGATCGACTGACTGAAGGGGGATGACACCCTGGATGTGGGTGATACCAATCAAGAGACTTGCTTCCTGGGTGGAATAAAAAGGGGAACAAGAAGGAAGTCTCACTGCCTCCTGCTTGCCATGTTGTGACCTGTTTTTCTCTGCCATCCCCCTCTGCTGTACCACCCTGCCTTGGAACCACCTGACTATAGACTGAAACCTCCACAAACTAGGATCTAAAGTAAACCTTTCTTCCCTTAACTTGTGGATGTTGGGTGTTTTGTTCCAGCAGCAAGAAAGTAAATAAGACAACCAGAGTATGAGCCAGCAAGACATGAACTATGTTGCTCAAGAATAAGAAGTGTATATCCTGAGTGCACGGATATATAAGATTTGGGATAGAGGGGTGCCTTAATTTGAGTTTCCCCAAAAAGGGGACCTGAGAGAAGCATCCAGACATCACAATTTGCCGCTGATGCCAGGAGCCAGTATAAGGAAGTAAGAGAGTGACAGGTGGGTACAGTGAAGTGACAAAAGTCAGTGATTGATACGTTAAGTAGAGGTTACCAGGGTGGACCAATAGGGTTCCATCTGGGGACCAGGGATCTGAGTTATCCCCCCAGAGGGACAGGAAGCTGGGGCACTTGTCCTCTAGCTGCTGTCTCTCATTAGCTGAAGGGTTCTCTCAGCCATAAAAGCAACTCAAGTAGAGAGAGATATAAATAATATAGGCAAAGTACCCACCAAGAACCCCCAAAAGTATGGACAGGATTTAATAATATCTGCTAAAAGATATTTTGGAAGTTAAATGAAAGAAGGCATATCTGTGGACTAATGTATTTTTGGATCGTAACATTTTATCAATAAGAGAGATTTCAGAAGTAATCTATGACTATGACTCCCTCTTTAAAACCCATACAAAGTTAAGATAGCCTTTTAACATTACCTAAAATGGAGACTTCTACTAATCTCCTTAATGTTAGGGGGCACATTACACACAGATGTGGTTATTCTTGCTTTGAGGTGATGCCTGTGAATTTCTTCATGTATATGAAGTCATCATTCACCAGTTGCCAGCTCCTCTTTTGAATCCATACACAATATATACCAAGTCTCTTCCAAATGGAAGCCTGTTGTAGCCAGTTCCCGTCGACGGTCCCTATTTCCTGCTATCCATGCCCTTGTGTTCCCTCCTCCCACATTGAAGAAAGCTGACTTGTGTAACCAGTGGAATATTATGGAAATGATAGAATGTGACTTCCAAGATTAAATTATAAAAGTCATTACTGATTCCATCCTTTTCTCTTAGATGACTTACTCTGGGGGAAACCAACTGCCATGTCGTGAGGACACTCAAGAAGCCCTGTGGTATGAAACTGAGTCCTCCTGCCAACAGCCACGTGAGTGAGCTGTTTTGGAAATGGATCATGCGTTGCTGGCCAACTCCTCAGATGACTTCAGCTGCCGCCAACGTTGTGACTTCAACATCATGCTAGACCTTGAACCAGAAACTCCCAGCTATGCAGCTCTCAGATTTCGGACACAGAAACCATATGAGATAATACATCTAAATCATTTTAAAGCAGTGAATTTTGCCATAATTGATTACACAGCATAGATTTGTAGTACAATATTTAGCCTGTCTTGGTATTTAAAGATAGCTGTGACCCATCTTCTGATAACACACTTTGTTTGTATCCTTCTTTTACATCCTGGTCTTATGTTTATTGTGCTTCATTGTGACATCATTCCTGTACATCAGTATCCTTTTTAGGGTTCACTGAATCTCTCTGATGAAGGGGACAGCAATTCAGACACTTTACCTACAAAACAGGGCGCTATGTTTCTTGTGTAATTAAATGCCCAAAGGGAAGAGGGAACCTGCCCTTGGAGATAACCAGAACCTGTCATTTAAATGACACCTAGGCTCCTGCCCCTTTTGTGCTTTTCATCCTAGCTTTTGACTTCATTTTGAAATCTGCTGTCCCCAGGAAGTTACAACCATTTTTACGTAGCTCTCACCATCTGAGTTGTGTGGTCAGTAACCAAAGAGAGCTCTTTCCTGCCAGACAGTTGCAGTTTTAAAAATCTCTCGGAAGAACTGTAATTGGTCTGACTTAGATTGAGTTCCTACCCCTGAGTCCCCATAATAAGGACACACTTCATGTTCCAGAAGGACTTTGTGGGCATCCCTGTGGGCAACAGACGCTGGACAGAAATTCATAAGAGTAGCAGAGAAGCTAAAAGGGAAACAGTCCTATAGACCAAAAACTAACCTGTCATTTTAGCTGAATGTGATGTTCCTGTCAGGCTTGGATTAGCATTCCAATGGACAGAGATTATTTTTGGGAGTCATATCGTGTAGCTTATTCAATAAATACAAAAAGCTGATAAATAAATAAGATCTCTGGAACAAAAGGGAATATTCAAGAGCACAGCTTCTGGCATTTAAAAAAACCCTTTTTTTTTTTTTAAATTGCAGGGCTCACTGACACAAAGGAGAGGAGAGAGAAGAAAGGCTGGTGAGGTGAGGTTTGAACTTCCAAGACAAACAGCAAGAGTCCATGCTCAATGCCATGGTTTGTCAACCACATTTTTGTGACACACTAGAGTCTCCGTAAAGCAGTCTGAGAGGTTTTTTTTTTCTTTGACTCACTGCTGATTATAGATGAACTACCACAGTTTATGAAATATTTCTCTCTCTTTTTTGGTAGGGGGATTGCTGAGGGTTGAACCCAGGGCCTGCACATTGACTTACCTTGCTAGCCCTTTTAAAATTTTGAGGCAGGGTCTTACTCATTTGCTAGATTGCCCAGGCTGGTATCAAGCTCACAATTCTGCTTCAGCCCCCAGAGTAATGGAAATACAGGCATCCATGAACAAATCCAGCTATTCTGTTATTTTGTAATGAACAGAGCTGGATTTAGAGCCATCCTTTGTGGTAACAACCTCAGGGATAGCACGCTTCCCAAGAGACTTGCTCCTCTTCATGGGTGAGGAGATGGTCAACTGAGCAGACAGCTTCGAGTTGAATCTTTGACTTGTTACTTATTAGATAGGTAATTTGGATCAAGTTCTTTAACTTCTTCATGCCTCAGTTGTGCCTTATAAAATTTGGGTAATGATAATAGAATCTCACAGGGATGGTAAATTCACTGAATTAATATATTCAAATTACTTCGAGTAGAATGAGACATATATTACGTGCTACATAGATATTAGCAATTTTCATTACTACTGTCATTGTCATTAGCCTTGCATGAGAGTGAAAGATTTGTATCTAAGTCCATCACCATGGAAACTTGTGCCACCCTAGGGTACCATGAGTACCATGACAGTAGTATGTCACTCATCCAGGATCATTTGACCTGTATGTTGGGGAAAAAGATAACCTTAAATTTATCACATCAGACTTTCAGTGGATTTGATCACCTTCTGTAGTAAAAAAGCAGTGCAGCAAGGCATGTGAGTTGGAATGATTTGTGGGACATTTTGGCTGGAGATAGAGACTGCAACATCTATCTTGTCATACGTTAAAGTTGTACAGATTGCATATGAATCTTTCTTCAAGTAATACAAGAGAAAATATATCCCAATGCATTTCCACAAGAAAAGAGCATTCATCTGTGGGTTGTTAGTTTTCCAATTGCAGCAACAAAGATTTAAACCATATTTAGGTCCCAACATATCCATCATAAAAGCTAATCTTTCCTAATGCCCATTTTTATCCAAATACAGTGCATAATTAAATGCTAGCAAAGAGAAGCACTGTATTTAGAAAAGAACAAGGCAAGATCATCGACCACAGCTATTTATATTCTCCTCCAGCTCAAATATTTCAGACTGCATGCCTCCTACTGACACTGCTTATTTTGTAAATCCTTTAAGGAAGCATATAAATCACATTTTGGAGAGATCTGGTGATTGGATCATTACATCATATAATCTCAAAGCTCCAATTACTAAATGAAGCTTAAATATCACTGAGTACACCTAAGTATCATTTTACTAATTATTTTGAAGATCTCTGTCCCAAGTCACAGAATGGCTTACAGAAGCAGTAAGAGTATGAGATATGCATCTAATATTCCAGAGCAGTTATTACCAATTCCGTATAAAACTTGGACCAAGTCCTGCAACCTTTCCTCAGTGACCTGGGTAGCCCCTTCAGGTAAGTAAGGATTAGGGTGCAAGCTGCTCTTTGCTTAATGGTGGCTAACTCAATACAATGCGAGACCCACTTCCATCTTTACAAAATCTCCATTATACATTATTTGAGCTAGATTTGTCCATCTCTACACTATTTTGATGACTTTCCATAAAGAATCAGCTCATCTCAATGAATACAGCAGTGAAAACCCTTAATGAAAATTGAGTTTCTAATGAGCCATCCTTTATACACCATACAATTCATACTTTTACAGGAAATCATGCAGTGGATTTTAGTGAATCCACAAAGCTGCACAATCACTCTAAAATGAAATCCAGAGCTGATTAGAATCACTCCCCTATTTCTCCTTGACTTAGTTCCTGGGAAGTAGTAACCTGTTTTCTGTCTGCATGAATCCCCCATGCTGAACATTTTGTGGAAGTTCAGTCATGGGCTATGTGGCCTTCCACACCTGACTTCTTTCAGTTAGCATAATATCTTCAAATTGCATTCACTTTGTTGCATGTATCTGTAATTGTTTCCCTTTGTGGATGAATAATATCCCTCTGCATAATATGACATATTTTACTTATATATTCAACAGCTGGTGGACATTTAAGTTGTCTCTAATTTGGGGTGTTATAAATAATGCTGCTATCAGCATTCACCTGCAAGCTTTTATATTGCATATATGTGCATATATGTGCTTAGAAGTGAAATTATTCGGTCATTGAGGAACTTCCAAACTATTTAACAAAGTGACTGTCAATTGTACATTCATAGTGGCCATGGAAAAGGGTTGCAGTTTCTCCCCCTCCTCACCAGTGCTCGCCCTGTCTTTGATTACACCCTTCCTTCCTCACAGGTATTGGTATCTCACTGTGGGTTTAATTTGCATTTACCATATAACTGAGCATCTTGAGATCTTGTGTATCTTCTGTGGAAAACTTTGTATTCAGATCCTGTACTTATTGTTTAATTGCGTTGCTGCTCGTCTTAATTGTTGACTTATAAGAGTTCTGATATTTGTAATTATTTGATCCTTATCATACACATGATCTGCAAATATCCTCCTTCCTGGGTACCTTTTCAGTTTCTTGACTATGTGTGTGTGTGCACATGTGTGTGTGGGTATGTGCATGTGTGCATGTGTGCATATGTGCGTGTGTGTGCTCTCAACACTCAGACAGTTTACAATTCTCATTTAGCTTTCATTTCCAGCTTTCAGTAGCTTCAAGGTGAACCAGAAAGGCAGGTTCGGGCCCTCTAGGCCTTTCTTAAACAAGCAGACAGTCGGGGCTGTGTCAATTTCTCTGTTCACGGGCAGGGCCTTAGACACCCAGAAATAGGTTGAAGATATCCAAAGCCCTCTACGCACATTTTATTTCTCAGCTCCCTTCTTTAAAGTTCTGTGTAGCTTATTATTTGCCCCAGCTGTTATTCACAACCTTAAGCAGCTGTAATGGTGAAAAACTGTCTCTGACCATTTTAAACACACAGTCTTTAGGGAAAAGCTGTTCAGACTAGACCGGATTCAAGTCGGGCCTAACATAGGCAGTTTGAAAAGTCACTTCTTCCTCCAAATCACCAGAGAAGTGAAATGAGCATAACTTTCTTACAGCAGGGCTTCCAAACAGTTCGACTTTGTCCTGCCCCTGCAGCATCTGCCAGGTTGTGGACCTTGTCGTTGCAATCTGCTCATTTTCAAGACCAATACAGATCAGGGCTGGGTGTGTGAACAGGCAAATTAAAATGCCACAAAGGTCGCTATTCTTACCAATGTGTTCAGTTGTTTTTCTTGAATAAATGCTCTTCATATTTCTGTAGCATTTTGGTTAATTTCTAGTATTCCAAAACCATGGATTCTGACAATTTTTCTTGTGTTCTTGTTGCCACTGGGGACAATAGAATTCTCCTAAATACTTACTGCACTATTTCTGGTATTTTTTTTTTGCCAGCATTGCACTTATTTATTTAATAAGTCTTTATCAAGTTAATTAACTTACCTCTGGCTGTTATTCTGTGTTTATAACAATTAACTTCTCTCCGTTTTGTATTTCCTCTGTAGGTAGCCCTTTTTGCACAGCTTATGCAGTGTAGGTTTATAAAGTCGGAAGTCCTTGTCAGGGTTTAGAGAGCTTCACATGCTCTACTCTCCTGCTTGTCTCTGAAAGGGTTGCTCTCATCCCGTTTTCCCTCCCGAGCAATGAAACACTTCTCTGGGCCCCGTTCTGTATCTCACGTGGCCAAGCCATTACTTCACCACAGCCTTCACATCCTGCATTCTCAATCCCGAGTTTTCTTCCCCTGGAAATAAACTTACCCTTCTGCCCTCTCCTCAAATAGCTCCTCTTGGACATACACCCCTGACAGCCTTTTCTGGAAGACCTTTGTGTCTTCTTAATCTAAAACCTTGACAGTTCTGAATTATACGTCTCATATCACAATTTGTATAATTCACAGACTCTGATAAACTCTACGGTTTACTATATTTTTTGCTCACTTCATTTGCTTCTTCTGAAAGAATATGAGCTTCATGAGGATAGCAACCTTGTTGCTCCTGTGCCCTCCTGTACCCCTGCACAGTTAACAGCATATAGTAGGTGTACAGCTATAGATAGTGAAATTGAATAAGGGGTAGTTATTCAAGATAGATGAGAATTTTATTTTGCATCAATCGCCTCCTTAGGTTTGGGATTCCTTAAATAAATTCTCTTCTCCAGTTCATTTCCAAGGACAAACCAATCCAGGTGTGATTAGGAGTCAAGTACACCAAGATGACAAACAGTGCTCTGCAGTCCTTCTATAGGAGGAAACTTGAGGTGAAGGAAAAGTTTCTCGCTTCGGGATTGTGATACACTATTCATTTTCACCATCACCGGTCAGAGTTTAGCTGAGCCTCCGTTTCCCCAAGAATATAATCATAAAAGTGCATCAGGTGATCTCATCATGTCTACTAACTGTTTTTCTCCTGGGCTCGAAGTCTCAAAATTCAACCTATCACCAATTAGAAAGAAAACTGCCTAAACTTCAAGAAGTAAAATTGATTCCAAATGCTACACAATGAAAGAATAAACATGAAACACCAGGATACCACTTTAGCAGAATCTTTTTTATGTCCATAATGGTACTTTAATGTTTTTTTTTCTGCCAGGGACATTTTGAGGTTTATAGCACTATAATATAAGATATAATCTTTCATCTGGTTAACCAACTTACAGCTATTGTATTCTAAACTGCTCTAAAATGCCATTGGGATTAAATTTGCTGAGGTTTTTCATTTTATTTTTTATTTGAAATTAAGTAACTTGTAAACCAAATACACTGAGTGATGAAAGAGACCTGCCGTTGTCTCTATATGGCTTCACGGTAACCTGGAATCTTTCGCCGGCCCTCAAACTCCATTTTCTGTCTAAAACATCACTTAGAGTTACAAACAACGGTACCCTTAAGTCAGGAAAATACACTTAATGCAAATAGCAAGATAATTTCGGTCTCAGAAGTAAAAGAAAAAGTTCTCAAAGAATGCTGTTTTCTCTGGATCTGGATAACGGGGTTTGGGTATTTAAGATGCTAGCCAGGTAGGTGAATGACGTGAGGGACGCGTGTACACTTTGGGAAGCTATAATTCCCCAACCAGCTCTCTCACAGACTGAACCTTCCCTGAGTACACAGAATGTTACAGTCTGCTTTGGTTACTTTCCTGTCACTGAGACCAATACCTGACACCCACAACTTAAAAGAGGTAAGTTTTATTTTGGCTCAGTTTATAGAGGTTTCACTCCAGAGTCAGCTGGCTCCACACCGGGATGGTGCGGCAGAGGTGCTTGGTGGGGGAGAGCTGCCCATGAAATGGCATCCTGCGAGCAGAGACAGACAGACAGACAGACAGACAGACAGAGAGACTAAAGGAGGACCAGGAAAAGAAGATAGAGCCTTCCCAGGCACGCCACAGTGACCCAAGTCTTCTGAAAAGACCCCATCCCCTAATACCAAGTCAGCTATAAACCCCCATAATACAATCGCCTTTCAAAGGGCCTGCCCATGAGTACATGAGGCATTTAGGAGACATCTCGATATAACCCATCACAGTGACCATTTGAGAAGAAAACAGGCAAATGGTCATCGCTTAGGTGAGGATTTGGTCATTATTAGTCCATCTCAAAATCAAAAGAATCTCACTTCAGACTTCTACCTGAGAGTTGGAATAAAGCTTCCCCACCCAGAGTACCTTTTATTTAAGAGCATATAGCATGAGTCAGATGGTTGATAGAATTATCTGCACTAGTTTGAAAGGCATGCAGGATGTGGCAGCATTTAGTAAAAGATGATCTTAAATTATTTAAATTTGCAAATATTTAGTCAAAGAACACCACTACAGCACATGCCAAGAACAAACTCACAGAGGAAACCTCTCTTCGAGCCATTCTTTTTGCACCAGTGCCATGATTTTCATTTATTTAACAATTATTCTTAAACCTTTGTTATGGGAACATTTCTAGCACAGCAGTGGCGATCTAGGACTTTCTAGCAGAGCAGCAGAGCAAATGGAAGCAATTCGTTTGTGCTCCTTTCCCCCCAAGATGTGGTTCATTTAAATTTCATAAGAACGTACAAGGTATGCAGTGAGTACCAGTGAAAGTTGGATAGGGTTTCATACTTTCTTACCCTTTAATCTCTTTAGTCTCTTGTTCATTGCTGGTGTGTCACATGACTATACATTTTATAGACTGCAAAATACAGTGGTTAAGAGTACAGGTTTGAGGGACATGTGGCATGTATCTGGATCTTCTCTCAACAAATTCCTAGCTCTATAAGGTTGAGTAAGTTAACTTTAGTCTTGGGTTCTTTTTTTGTGTATAAAAATGTGCCACTTTTAGAGGACTGATGTGAGGACTGAGTGGGATTACATACTCAGAGGGTGGCACATAGAGAGTACTCAGCTGGTGTGAGTTTACGTTTCAGATTCTTATGCCTAACAGGTCTAGGAGGTAAAGTACAGATGGAGAATGAGCCCAGGCATTGCCCAGAGTGGTGGAACTGTGGTGAACTACGTAATTCACACCTTATCTGTAGCTTTTCCAAGTTTTAATTCTTTATTTTAAAGAGAGTTTTAAAAACAAAGAACAAAAACAAAACAATAAAAAGAGAATTTCAAAACAAGATGGTACGATAAGCTAAGTGACATGTATTGGCAGAACAGGGTGGAGTAATGAGCCTCTTTTTGCTGTGAAGGGAAATGAAGCTCAGAGAAGCTGGCAGGATTGTGCTCAAGCTCTCAGAGATGTGTGTCGCAGTGATGGAGTTTCGTGTGAAACCCAGGTCTCCATGTTGGTTTTTTGGGTCCTAAGTCTCAGTCTACCATCTTGGATGCTCTGGCTACCATGCCTTGGAAAATATCTCTTGATTTTATTTCTGTAATAGGTTCTGATATTTTCATGACCTGGAAAAAGTCGATCATGGGGACCTGAGCCACCCTTGTGGGCAGGAGATAGCTCCTTCCCAGATACCTGGGCGGGTACACCGTTCCCCACTGAGCATCAAACCCCACCCACCTCCTGTGACAGATTGCAGAGTGCCCAGCAGGAGGTTTATGGTTTTCTACAAGGAAAGCAAAGCCCAAGATTTGTGAATAAATGTAACTACCAATTAGTCTTCCTTAACTCTATATTTAGAGTCCTTAAAGCAAATAAGACTTGTTTTATTTTAAATATCTGATTTTTTAAAAAGCCACCATCCTTTAGATTATTTCTTGCTTTTGATCTTAAACCAATTGTTTGGTAAATGCTTATATTTGACAGAATCATACCACTTTGACATGGAAAGGCAGTTTAAAAGTGCAGAAAATTCCCCAATATTATACATAAATTGACAAATATTTCTCCCAGTTTATACCACCTTACACACACACACACACACACACACACACACACACACACAATCTATATTTGCTACTCATTGTTACCTAATAGCGCAATAGCGCCAAGGGCATAACCACTTATTCAATATTGTGTTATAGCACAAAGAAATATGTGTAGCATTTCTTCTCTATGTCCTTAATTTCTTCCCTGTAATGTTGGGCCATGAATCCTAGGACCGGCATCAGACGTTATGTAAAGAGAGGCTTCCTTTTACATCTTTTTCAATCACTTGAGGGCTGGTTTTATGATCTCCCTATGTCTTGTGTTTTGTAATTCAAGTGTTATTTTCTTCCTTCTCTGATGCAAATTTAGGTCCCTATAACACACTGATCATCTCAGGCGAGCTGTTCTACAAGTTCAACAAATTGCTTGGTTTTATATAAGATGCTCAATTAACCTCCGATATCTTATATGTCACTTCTTATATAATCTAGGCGTACATCCCCTTACCTCACGGTCAAAGACTGCATTTCCCAGTTACCTTTGCGTTACTTATGACTATGTGGCTATTTTGGACACTGAAATGTGAGTGAAGTCATGATCCTAGAAGAAGCTATTCTCCCTTCGTTTAATACTGCTGCCTGGATTACTGATGTTGGCGGCAGGCCATTTTAGACCATGCAAATAAGAAGCCCATTTTAGGAAAGGCGGGACAACAAATTCACCAAAAGTGCAGAACTCTGGATAATTGTACAAAGCAGAGATGTCCTATAACTTTGGACTGCCCACATCTAGCTAGAAAAGAAAAGTATGTGAGTTTTGTTTACACCACAGTTGAAGTGGAACCACTACATGTATGTAGACTTATCCTCAACACAGAGAGCCAGTTCCCCATGTTCTAGTACCAGAGATGAAGTCAATACATAAATAACTCACAGAATGTATTTCACTGTATAACACTTGGGAGATAAATGGAGAGGAAGTGAGCACTGTGAGCAAGTTGGCTGCTCCTATATCTCAGGACATAGACTACCTGCCCATCATGATGGCTATCTGATTAAAACCTCAGCAGAGTGCTTCACCCTGAATCCAACCACCCATTTCAAATCCGCCATTTAAGGGGCCTTTTCTTTATTGTAAAATCCAACCCTTTACCATTTAACAGGTATGATTCAGGAATTTGTGGTTTTAAATGAAATTTTAAGCATATCACTTTGTAGTACAGCATCAGGAATTCCCCTCAGGTTTGATACACACCCATTCATCAAATTTTGGTGGACAGTAGTTCAATTGTACCCAAAGAGTAAATCACCTAATTGTTCATTTGTATAGCTGAGTCTTTACTCTTTCTTAATCTCTCTCTCTTTCTCTCTCTTTCTCTCTCTCTCTCTCTCTCTCTCTCTCTCTCTCTCTCTCTCTCTCAATTTTAATATATCTGCATGTGAAAAAGACATATATATTTTGTTGTTAATTTTTGTCCTGATCTTCTATACTAGAGTTCAGCACACTATGACCATGAGATAAATACATTCCTTCTCTCTCTTTCTAAAATAAAGTTGTACTGGAGCAGAGTCATCCCCATCTGTGCAGGTTGTACCTGCCCACAGCTGCTTTTATGCTGCAAAGCAAATGGGAGTAGTTGCCATAAAGTTTACTTGGCCACAAAAGATAGAAATATTTACTTCCTGACCCTATGCTGATCTAAACCAGTTTTTCTCAATCTTCTTTCCATTGCCATTAACCCAATATGTCTTTGGGATTCCTCAATCATTATGCCCAGGACTTTTAGTGGTGGCTGTGTTGTGCTGTGTTGTGCTGGCCTGTGTTTTTTGTGGTAATGCAAATTGAACCTAGGACCCTTTTACTGAACTGCATACCCAGCATGTTTTATGTTTTTATTTTGAGAAAGGGTCTTGTTAAGTCACTAAGTTGTTCAGATTAGACTTGAGCTTGAAATCCTCCTGCCTTAGCCTCTGAGAGTACTGATACTACAAACTCACACCGCCTAGAAACCTAATACTACAGATCTATGATGTACCTGTTCAGGTATTGTAACGATATCTGTGATTTATAATTTATACATAAAAATAGGAAGATTTTTTATTCACTAAAAAATTTTGTGTGCCCTAAGAGAAAATATTACCCAGTTGAGAATGCATGCACTAGATCAGAGTTTCCTAATTTCAGCACTGTTGATGTGTTAGACTAAATAATTACCTTCTGTGAGAAGCTGCTCTATGCACCATAAGATGTTTAGAGGGTTTCCTTTATCCACTCAATATAAATAGCACTCCTGTATGCAATTTATGACAACCAAAAATGTCTCCAGACAGTGTGCAAAATGCTCCACAGTGGGGGAATATTGGAAAAAGGCAAAATTGTCCACAGTTGACAGTAACTTGCTCTAGACAATATTACCAGCCATTCAATAAATAAATATATTGGTCTAATTTATATCACTGAGTGATAAATTAATATATTTTTATTTATAATATTTACCAACAGAAAGTATCTTACCTATGTATTCCAACTTTTTTAAAAGAGTCACAAAACACAACTTTAAATACTCTATTCTAAATTTTCTCCCAAACTTGACATTATACTCACTGGTCAGGTGTTGGCCAAGTCCCTCTGCCTATCTCAATCACCTATGAGGTATTTTTTTTAAATATAATTAACTGGGTTTTTCAAATGTAGTTGAGAATCAAGTCATCTTATTTAACAATTCTCTCACTGTGTTTCTTCCAAGCCAGAAAACTGAACTTTCACAGAATCATTCTCAGCAACTCCTTTCATAGAGTGAGCCTCCATTCTCCATGAACAACTGCTACTCTATGATTTGATGTGTAGAGATTTTTCTCATTGTCATGAAACCATACGAAAAATATGGATGGAGTTTGCTTTCTTTATCAATGGACATATGCAATTATTTCTAGATTTCTTTCCCCTCTAAAGAAAAATGTAAATGTTTTGCTGCCACTCAATCTCATGTGAGACTGTCTTGCAAACAAAATGGCACACAAGTCTCACATATGTTTCTCAGCCATAAAGACATACTCACCATATGGTAGAGCATTCCTTCTGGATTGTCCAGAGGGGAGACTGAGGGCAGGTAAGTCCTTAAAAAGAAAGACACGCCTAACCCTAACTTTCTTGGTAAAATCATGTGGTTACATGAAGGAACTATCTTTACTATAGGGAATTTTCCTGAACTTGCCATTGACAAGATAATAATCTGAAAGAAAATTAAAATGATCTTGTACTATTTTTGATGTCTTGAGAACAAGGACAAACAGGTGATTTGAGACCCAAGGGAAGTCATGACAGAGTCCTACAGGTGGTGCTGTTACTGGTTCTTGCAGCCTGTTTTTCAATCCTTCAGGCAAAGCCTATGATTAAGATTATAATATTGGCCATAAACTCAAAATTCAGTGAATTAGACATTTTTTTCTTATGTTATCATTGTTATTAAACAATGGAAAATCTAAATGCTTTCACTTAAAATCCTTCATTACCTTATTTTATGATTGAATAAGTTATAAAACCTTTGCTCCAGACTTCTGAGAAAGCCAGAAATAGGTGCTTCATCAACTGCATTGTTTGGGGATGTTTGAAAAACCAAAAATCACAGTGCAAGCTTTCCATCTTGTGTTATGGCTATACTGTTACAGGATGTAGAGTACCAGCTTCTGTGGGCTTCTCTTACCCTGGACTGTGGCTCCAGTCACTTGTTTTCTTATACGTCGTTTTTATTTTGTAGAACATCACTTCTGCATCATAAGAGTAAAATCAGCTGTGAACTCAGAGTCCAAAGACCTGTATTGTTATTGAAATCCTGCCACTCAGCAGCTATGTGACTTTGAGCAGGGCCCTTCCCTTTGCTATGTTTAAATAACACTCCCCCCCACACACACACACAAGCACACACTAGGGGTATGATTGGATTGTATAACTGAAAAGATCCTATAATAGTATCAGGCATGGCTAGAACTGAGGGTTCCAACAGTATCAGCACTCTGCCACTTTCTATGTCTCCGCTCCAGTTTTCCTCTAAGCACTTTGAATTCTGGCAGAGACAGAAAAAACCTGTTGTAGTAGTTCCAGTATAAGACCTAGGACAAAACCTACTTTCCTGTCTCGTGTCATGTGTCTATCCCTGAACGGTTACTGAGGCCAAGCCAATAGGTTGACTTAGCTATGCTGGGCTTTCTGCCATCCTTTGGCCCCCAGAGGCCATTAGCACTACTAGAAACAAGACTGAGAGGTAAGAGGAGTCTCCCAATGGGAACTGGAGATGTTATTATCAGTGGAGAGATGGGTACTGTGCTGGCCATGGACAAAGAGCTCAACTACTGATAGAAAGACAGCTCTCCTGCTGCGGTAAGTATATCTTTGCTAAGCCAACATTTTAATCTCTTCCCCAACCCCTTCAAGGATCACCTCAGACACAGCCCTCCCCACCAGTACTAATCTTTTAATCTCACGGCAGATACCTCAACTTCAGAACTTGGAGCCATTTCTATAGGTGTTTCATCCAGGCTGCATCTGCTCTTAGAAGCTTATTGGAGGAAGAAATCATTTCTATGTGATAATTTATCTGTGAGTAAGTAAATTATTGGCCCCAGAGAGCAGGGATTTGCAGCTCTGTGGTTCTATGGCCACATTTCACCTATAACTGCTGCAAATTACCATGTTGCAGAGATTATACAAGTCATCAGAGTTCTCAGCCCAACTGACTGGGGTCCAGAGGAACATCCATTAAAGACTATGGTTTAACACTAAGACTCACTTTTTTCTATAGGTCTTTTACTTTAGCATGTAGCTCTATTGCTGTGCCTCTTCCCAAAACATCTATGGGAGCGTCACTTCTACCTCGGAAGGTGCCTACCTTTCAACTTACTTCTAGGGCATCTATCCCTCTGTGTGTCACAGATCTGCAGTGAGGCTTTGGGTATGGGACTTTGGGCATGCAGCCTATCAATCTAAATCTCACTTCCCTTTTCTAAAGGAGAAGTTAGAACAATATTTTCTCTATCTGAGTGACTATGAAAATTGTATGAATTACGTATGCAAGCAGCAGAGTGGTGGTGTTGCACTGGAAAAGTCTTCAGGGTCAGGAGCTATGCGGACATCATTGTGAGTTTCTAGAGACAAAAGCAAAGCCCGAAGATTATTTTTCCATATTCAGTCAAATGGTACATGAAATCAAGAGCCTTTCTTGATCATGTTTCAAACCATAATATGTGAGCTACCACGGTGTTCGCCTGATGTGAAAAGCCTGTTGCTCTTCCTGAGCTCGGCAGTGTTAACGCCCCCTGTGTGGCAGCACTACTCCCAGATCTCGCTTCCCTGAACCCCTGATCAGACCCCTCACCTGAGTGTATACTTAGAAGGGAGGACAGGCGGGCCTGCTGGGCTCTGTTCACTAGAAGAGAGCAAGACCATCTCTTATGCACAAGCATAGCTGTGTTCTCAGCTCAGAGACATCAGATAAATCATTGACCAAAAATCGTATCTAATTTTACTGGGTAAAGTGTGCACAGAAACTTTCTAGTACTGTGAGAGTGTTTCAGGTGTGACTGTAGAAGAAAACAGTCCTGAAAACTTTACCAGTCTTTTGAACTGATAATGCATCATATGTGTTTCAAGCATATATTTTATATTACGTTACGGTTTGTTTCTGGATGTCTCTTCAAAGCCTTGTGTAGTCATGGGGGTGGGGTTTTTAAAGACAGCATGTTAAACCTGGATCTCTTATTTTCATGCACTTGCCCCTGGAAACAGAGGTACAATGTTTCCGCTCTATTTAATATTGGGCCAGCATCCTTATTTTGTAAACATCCTCATCCTATGCAAGAGGCGGGCAGGAAACAGTATGAGCGTTACACCCTCCCTAGGGCAGGTAGCCTGCCTACAATACAAGGGAGGAAAAGAGGCTTGCTCTCCCTACTATTTGCTCTTGTTGATTTTGCTGTTTCTGTGACCTTGAACTGTTGCCCCTGTGCCATGTCACCCTGCTTTGGAGATAGCTCACTATGGACTGAAACCTCCCCAGGCTGTCAGCTAAATAAAACTTTCCTTTCTTAAGTTTGGGTGTCAGATATTTTGTCTCAACAACAAGAGAAAAGTAACCAAGACACATTATATAAAGCGAGTCCTCACTTGTTCAGTACCCACACTCTTGAGTAGCCATAGTTCAGTTAGATAATGCGAGTTCTCTAATAATAATGGCTCATGCACATAGTTATTGTGGATAACTGAGGAGGGCACAAATTTTGCTGCTAGCCTTTCTGTCCACAAGTCTCTACATAAAAAACAGATGCATGTCATGATTAGTGAGTTATCATGTCACTTCTTCAAAAGTCTGTTCATAATTGTTTGCCACATATCTGTAAATCAGGTCACTGTGCATTTGTCATTTTAGAGAACAAGCATGCAGTTGTGTTACCATCTTATCTTCCCATGATAAACCTATGTGACATTTTAAAAGATGGATAATACAAACAGGGAAGTGGCCAGCAAAAATGAAAGTGCAATGCAGAAACAAAAACTAGAGATGGCAGTGAAAGTTGAGTCCAACATAGTGGAGATAAGAAAGAGCTGACCATGGGAATGATGGCATTGCTACCATTCAAGAAAATCTAAATGTGCAAATTAGCATGGAGAGTGCAGCTCAGTGGTAGAATATCAAAAGCAGGAGGCATGTTCTGTTTTGGGATCAGTAAGAAGCAAATCTGGCCCACTGTTTGTTTTAGTTTCAACATTTTTTTAGTAACACACGTTTGCAGTACATAATGCTTACATTCTTTGTATGGCGCTGGTAGATGCACATACATCTTAATTCTGTTTCTCTTCCTTCTTCCTGTCCCTCCCTTCTCTCCCCTGATCGACTTCCTTTCTTTGTATGTGTTTGCAATCCTTGTGTGTATTATTTATGGCTGCTTTCATACCAGAAAGGCAGAGTTAAATAGTCATAACACAGACCTTATGGCCTCACCAACTTCAAAGCATTTATTGTCTGGCTATTTCCAGAAATTGTTCACCAACCCCTGGTCTGAGCTGATGCTAATGTTGAGCAAATAGAGATTGCAGCATGGACTCTGAATCTATAAGGAGTCCATTAGGTAGTAAATGTTCTAGGTTCATGACTTTTACTTTCATACAACTCCCTAACAGTGTGGAAAAAATTCAGTAAACATTCAGCTAAAAAGGATTCCTCAGTCTTTAAAAAAAATCTAATTTAGATTTCTAGAAGTGACATTAAAAGATATATATTTTGGAAGAGAAGAAGTGTCTGTGATTCCTGAAGGGAGAGGAAGGCTGCCTGCAAGATATGACATGGCTGCAGGACTTCGAAGGTCATGTAGGATCAAGAGTCATAACAAGCTCTGAGAAGACCAACATGGGCTACCATTTCCTGTAGTTACGAGCAAACAGTAACAAAACACCTAGCGGAGATAACAGCAGAGATAACAGTAAGTATAGGGAAGATGGATACAAGCTGCATCTGAGTAACATACTGTGGCTCCTGTAGAGTTAAAAATGGAAGAATTTCCAGTAAGGGAGGTAAGGGGCTATCAGTGGAAATGGCAAAATATAACCAAAGTACCTGCCACTTGGCCAACATTTAATGCCACTTCCAAGCCCCAGTCAGGACTAGCTCCTTCCTACCTAGTGAAAGGATAGAAGGGAATCTGAGAGAAATCCCTCTTTATGAGATAAGCTGATAAAAGTTTGCCTCCAGGGCTACCCTTTCCAGAGAACCTTCAGAGCTCAAAGGATTCAGGCCAATGCTTCTAGTGGTGTAATTTCTGACCAGGTAGCATGACACAAAGAGAGGGGGAGATTCCTTCTTTCATCCATAAAGACATTAATTCCTGTAGGATTCTCTGGCAGTTCTCTTTTGACTTATGCCTTAACCTTGTTTCTCTTTTAAATTAAGGCTCCCTTGAAAAGTACAATTGGATCACGAGCTCTTGGATCCAAAGCAAAAGTGTTCAGCCCAGAAGCCTGATCTCAGCAAGGTCTCTTTAATGACCAGCCTTCTGTGCCTGCTGAGATTAGGCATGGGGGTGGTCCACGAGGTTGTGCAGAGAAAGTCAAGCCCTCGGACATGTCTTAGCTTTTGTCAGCAAGGAGAGGGACCCAAACAGAAGCTTGGCAGTCGTTCATCAGGGGATATAGTGAAGCTGCTGAGACCTAAGGTGCCTCTGAGATCTCCACCAGTCTTTCAAGGCCACTGCAAGTACCCCATGCCAAGCCATCCTGGTGGTGGAAAGTGGTGGGGATGGAGGCCACTTCCTTGGCTCTCGGAGCTATGTCAAGGGCAATTCAAGATTGAAAACAACTTGGGGAGTGACAGCTGACACAGCAGGCGCCCCAAGGAGCTGGGAGGGGTTGGGGATTAATTACAGTATCGTACCCTTGCCCTGCTGCCCCAAGTCTTTCTTTCCCTTGCAATAGCTGACCATAGATAGTAATTTTAAAAGACTATGGCTGTTTCCATGTGACTTTCTTCCCAAAGCCAAACCACATGTTGCAGATGATTTGGGAGGTGCTTCAAGCGCACACCTGACTCTGACTCTGGCCCTTCACCACCTGCCAGTTGACTCATAGTTCCAAGTGTACCCTTCCTCCTCTCGACCATGACAGTCCCTATGAACCCTTCCTCTTCAGGCTTGCTTACTCCACCACTATCTTCCTGCTGATGCAGAAGTTCTCTATGGGCAAGGACTGTTTTGCTCACCCTTATACACCCACTATCACCTCAAACGCTAAGGTACCCATCATACTTGCTGAGAGACACTGGCCAAGTTGCTCCCTCACTCTGACCCTCAGTTTTCTCTGGTATAAAATCAAGGAGCTGAAATATATGATCCTTTAAGTCCCATCCGGCATGTTGTGTAGAGCAAAATACTGCTAAGTCTACCCTCAGAATGGTGATGTGGGCAACGTATCACCCTGTTGGAATATTTTTCTTTTTGGGATGGGGAATGCTAGAGTTAGGTGTTGAGTGTTTCTTTTCAAAAGTCCATGTTGAAGCTTGGTGGTCTCTGTTATGGTTTGTATCTAGATGTACCCCCAAAGCCTCATGCCCTCATGACTGGAACTTTCTGTGGCTGGTTGTATCAAAGACATATGAAACTGTGATAATGGTATGTAGTACACACTTAGCCCACTGACTGGAATTAGCATAGTTCTGGGTATAGATAATGGAAACCCCACCCTGGGTGAGACACCAATCAGTGGACTTACAGCTTGCATGGAATATAGAGGGAGAGAGGGAAGCCAGACCTGCTGCTGCTGCTGCTGTTGCCACCATGGCCACCACCACCACGGCCACTGCTGCTGCTTCACTGCCTTCTTCCTACCATTCCATGAGCTGTTTCTCCTCTGTGATGCCCCTCTGCCATATTGCCGTGCCTTGGAGCCACCTGACTGTGAACTGTAACCTCTACAAACTGTGACCCAAATTAAACTTTTCCTCCTTTAACTTGTGGGTGTCAGACATTTCGCCTTAGCAACAAGAAAAGTAACCAAGACAGTCCCCAAGATGCTACTGTAGAAAAGTGGTGAAACCTTTAAGAGTGGGACCAGGGATATAGCTCAGTGGCACAAGCACCTGCCTGGCAAGTGCTAAGTCTTGAGTTCAATTTCCGGTACAAAAAGAAATAAATAGGTGGGGTCTACTGGGAGATCTGAGGTCATCCCCAAAAGGGACTATGGGATCCTAAGCCCTTCTTTTCTTTGTTTGCTTCTTGGCTAGGTGTTCAGCAGTTTAGTCTACCCCCTGCTTTTCTTGATTGCCATGAGCATGCCCACTAGAAACATCAATTAATGATCCACTAGTCACAGACTGGAGTTTCTAAAGTTGTGAGCCAAAATAAATCTTTTCTATTTATTATTTAATTACCTCAGCTATTTTGTTGTAGTGACAGAAAGCTTGCTAGTGCAGGGGTAATCCCTTTGCCTGTAAGCTATATGGGTATTAATATTTATTATTATAAAATCACCAAAGGTTACTTTCTTTGTCATGTATACAGAATACCCCCATAAAATGCAATCTATGGTTTTTGCCATAATCCAGATGAGAAAATAGGTTCAAAGAGAAATAACCCATCTGTGGTCACACACTAAGGAAACATGTTAACTACCACTTGAAGCTAAACCAGGCACTGTTGCATGTCCTGAATTTTCATGAGACAACTGTTTTGCAAGTCAGTGTCAAAATCAACAGCTGACTTCTCAACCACTTTCTTTGCCAGGAACAAAGTCTTTGATGTTTTGAAAGGTATTTAAAGTCTGTATGTTCTGACCTTGAGGTGACCTTCAACTTTCATGTGCAGTAAGATGATTTTAGCATAAACATCTTCTACTTGACCCCATCTTTACTTGGCTGGGTTCACACCTGAAATGTCTCTCGCTTCTGAATGAACCCACCTGGTGGAAATATTTTTCCTTCTCTGTAACCCCAACTCAGATGAGTATACTTCTAGAAAAACTTCCCTCATTGTTATTCTCTTTACATTCCTCTAAACTTAACCCAATTATTCTCAGGCAAGGGAAGCTCAGCAGAGGGAGAAATTGACATGGGCTGGTGAGTGCAGAGAGTGCACATAGGTAAGACCTGGAAGAGAGAATATGTTGCACACTGGCATGTTCCTATGGAAGACAAATCTGCAGGGCTTATTTCTATTATATGCCAATCTAAATGGGATGAGGGACAAATAACCTGAGAAAGAAGACGGGTTTAAATCAGATTTAGAAAGTTCTGAACACCACCATGAGAAGTCTGGAACTTATGCTCCAGCCTTGTGGCTCTCAAATCTTCTGCCCCACCTGCAGGTCCTACTGAGGGTGAAGGCTCCCATCCTACTCAGTTCCAGAAATTCACACTCTATAAGCACCCTAAAGGACCAAGGTGCATCTTGAAGTCTGAGATGCTCTGCTATGGTATTTAGGACAAGATGGAAATGAGACTTTAAGAAGAAATCTCTGAGCCCTCAGGGCTTTATTGGGGAAGGTTGTTCTGGTGGCAACGAGGACAAGGAACTGGAGGAAACAAGAAAGTCTGGGGATAGCAGGAAAAGTCCTCAAAGATGATGTATCTATTACGTTCCCTTTTATGTTGATTACAACCTGACTTCGACAGCTTGAACTCTAGGGAGGACTCTCCTATGATATGTTTCCCCCTCTTTACCATATTCCTGTACTGTAAGTTAAAAATCACTAGTTCTCAGCATCAGTTATCACTTAAGCCAAGACAATCAATTCATGAGATTCCAGTGATAATTGTGTTTCAATGTAATAAAATTCATCTCCTAAAAAGACATTTTTCATCTTCCAGTTACTCTTCCTATAAGCACCAGGATTTTCAAGACAGTATTATTACAACTTTACAGCTGAGAAAATCAGGTCCATCTATACTGTAACATGCATAATGACTCCTGGATCATTTTGAGCTTCTTTGATCCCAGGTCAAGATTTTTCATTTTAAAGTGACAACTAGGGAGTTAAACCCATTTCTTTTGTATTAAAAAGACTAAGTTCTTGGATTTCTCAGAACATGTCGCAGCTTCAGGGAAATCTTTGGTTGTTATAAGAATACTTGAATATACAGAAATAGAAAGGGCTGATTTAAAATGTCCATTCTCTGAATTATGCCCTGGGTGGTAGCCTGGAACAGGCTGGAGGAACCTTTCACCTTTGCAAGTATCATAAAATGCAGGTGAATAAAGCTGGCTCTGAATGTTCCTCAAGTAACATTTGGTGAGTACAGATAACAAAATCTTAACGGAGGGTGTGTGTGACTCAGCACTGTTAATGTTTCCATGGGTTTGGTACAGCCTGAGTCTTTGGGCTATCAGAAATGCATGAGACAGTAATAGGAGGACCAAAGGAACCAAACACTGGATAATATCATCATTACAGCTTTTCCCCTTCTCAGCAAGACCATATTGTCTCATCCAACAGAGAGCTATGATTAATCAATTGAAAATTACCTACTGTCTACTGCTACATATTACATTAGAATTCCCACAATATAGGATCTATTTTGCAGTTATTTACCCATGTTTAAGGTTGGCAAGTGATAGTCACAGGATAAAGACTTACCTAAGTTTCAAGATTAGACTTACTTAAAACAGGCATGGGCTTGTCTTGCAGGCAGCCCTGGGCTCAATCCCCAGAAGAAAAAAAAAAAGAAAGAAAGAAAGAAAGAAAGAAAGAAAGAAAGAAAGAAAGGGAGAGAAAGAGAGAAAGAGAGAGAGAAAGAGAGAAAGAGAGAGAGAAAGAGAGAGAAAGAAAGAAAGAGAAAAAAGAGAAAGTTAGTCCTGCTGTTTTATTTTGCTGGGAGCAGAGAGAGATGGACAATAAGAAATTACGAGGAGACAAGCATCTCTGTGAGTTCAGTGTTTAAATATGCAGTATCAATGCTGGACACATGGAGAGTGTTACTTAAACTCTGGGAATGAATGGCACAAATCAATATACTGTAAGAAAGACTTATTTAAAAAGCCAGAAATGTTGTGAGAAATCTCCACACTGATTTCCACAGTGGTTTCACCAATCTACATTCATCATATTGTCTATCTAGTGTAAGAACCTGAAAGAGTAAATAAACCCAATATAGACAATAAATATTATGAAAGGGAAAGAAACTGCTCAAAGGAAGGAACACCTGGAATGAGGGGAAAGAAGGAAAGAAGGAAAGAAAGAGAGAAAGAAACAAAGAGAGAGAGAAAGAAAGGAAGGAAGGAAGGAAGGAAGGAAGGAAGGAAGGAAGGAAGGAAAGAAAGAAAGAAAGAAAGAAAGAAAGAAAGAAAGAAAGAAAGAAAGAAAGAAAGAAAGAAAGAAGAAAGAAGGAAGGAAGGAAGGAAGGAAATATATATAATAACTGTATTGCGGACATATGGTGGTATACTGAAAGTTAATGCATAAATTTTTTGACCTATTTTGCATACTTATCTCTGGTAATCTGAACAACTAATTGGAAGACAATAATATGCAATATAACAACCATTGGTGAATTCCTACCATCTTGTTTAGTAAAAATCTGAATCATTTCTAATGAGGTTTTTAAATTATTTTTTATTCTCTTTAATGGTTTGATCAACCTTACATTCTTACATCTGGCAATCTGAGCAACTCTGTTGAAAATAACAATGTGTAATATAACAATCACTGTTAATTCCTATCAATTTGTTTTGAAACCCTGTATCATTTTTATTGTTTTTTGTCTATGTTGCTGTTATTTTCTTATAGGTTTTTAAAATTCTCTTTGAAATAAAAAACAAAGCCAAAAATTGAGTAGGGCACAGGAAACACAAGAAAAACTTCAAGTATTTTATTGTACTAAAAAGTGTTCCAAAAATATCCAAACAAAAGAAAGGAGCATGTCACAGGGCACAGGGAGCCACCTTTACCAAGTTCTCACTAACCAAATTGTGAACAGTCCGAGCAAAAAAATCAAGAATACACTATATATTGTATTATAACCCAAAATGCAAAATAAATATGCATTAGTCTACTTAATAATGTATGAAAGAAGTAAATAAATGAGGGAATGTGATAAATCTTTCCTACAGAGCAATAGCAAATAATACACATAGAGGCATTTTCCTATAGAAAGTAAGCTAAGTCCTGCTTCCAATAAAATCTACACTGTGACCAGTGACTCCCTTCCACAGAATACACCAGTGATGCAGAAAACTAGTAATTTACCAAGGAGAAATCTGACCTCTACTGCCATTGCAAAGCTGTGAGGTCTACCACCATCATTCATGTCCTGCAGACACAATGCACCCCTGTAATGTGGCCACAAAGTCACTTCATTTCTGTGTTCTTTCCAAAAATCAACAACCCCAGTCTAATGTTGAGAAAAACAAATGACAAATGTAGATTAAGAATAGTTGGCCAGTATTCCTAAAGATTTTCAAAATAATGAAAAACAAGGGAAAACTTAGAGACTGTAATAGACCAAAAGGGAATTGGAGACATGGCAACTGATAGCACTGTGGCATCCTGGGGTGGATCATGGAACAGGAAAGAGGATCCAGGGAAATACACTGAGACAAAGTCTCGAGTTTAGTTCTTAGCTAATGACAATTTCCTAGTTTTGAAAACTGTCTTGTGGTCACATAAAATGTTAATGATGGTGGTGAATGCATGATGGGTAATTCTCCATCCTACCTTTCCAATTTGAAAATTATCCCAAAACAAAAGTTTATTTTAAAAGATTAAAACAGTTTGGCTAATCCTCAATTGGAATATAATGTTTAATGTTTACTGTATAAAAATCGGGTGACACAAGATTTAAGCCCTCTGATACATAAAAAGTAAATTGTAAAACAACACTAAAAACGGACCCAAAGTTTAACTCACTTAAAATTATTGACCATGAATTAAATAATTTCTTCCTCTAGTTTATTGGAATAAATACAAACTATTATAAAAATTTGGAAACAGTCCTAACATGATAACCAGCTATCTTAATTTATAATCTCAGTTTTCTTTTTAAAGAAAACTGGGTTCCAGAAATATTTTAAAAGATTTAGCTAGTATATTAGTTTTATAACCCTAATATCCAAAACCTCACTTTTGTTCATTTTAGTGACTTAGTCATCTTTTGTCAGAATTTATGCATGCCAGAGACATGACACAGACCACTAAATATATTAGTTGTAATTGTGTCCTCCCAACCATTAGCTTTGATTATTCTTTTTGCTTGTTTCTTTTCTTTACCTTCAAGCAGGGAAGTATATTTTATTTTCAAGTGTACATTTGTTTGTAAGAACAAAAGTACCTCAGAACAAAAGTAACTATAATAGCAAGAGACCACATACACACACACACACACACCTTTCTGTTAAGGTGTGTGTCTAGATACTTCCCCAAAGCCTCATATGGTCATAAGTAGGGCTTTTTCAGAGGTGGCTGTACCTAGAGTGTGAGACACTGGGGTTGATTCATGGCGCAGTGCTGGGATTAAGGGCACTAGGATTAAAAGTGTGACTGATACACTACACAGGGACAGAAAGAAGCTTGTCCCTTGGACTTGCTTCGTGCTGCCTTTCACCTGCCCTGTTCCTCTGCTGTGCCACTCTGCCTTGGAGCCAGCCAATTACAGACTGAAACTTTCAAACTGTGAGCTAAATAAACCTCACTTTCTTTGACTTGTGAGCCCTGGGTGTTTTGTCTCGGCAGCAAGAAAAATAACTAAGACATTTTGCTTCCTGGTTGTTGCCTGTGGTAGTTCTCAGTTATGTTCAAACACATTAAAACACCAACCAAAAAAGCCTACCTCAGCTGCTTAGGGCCATAAAGAATGAAGAGAGAAAAATTAAGGATTTTAAATGTCAATGAGAGCCACTGCTTCCTCAAAGAGCAATCAATATGTTAAGTTGAAAATGAGACAAATGACTAATTCCTAAATCCCAGACATCTATTACTGATCAATGCACTGTCTCCATTACAGACAAAGCCACAAGGGCCAGGGGGGTTGAATTATTATCTTATGCCTCCATAGCTAATATGCAATGGACTCAAACTTATTTAGAATTTATTTCTGTTATTCCAGAACCCATGTTCTCTGCATCTACTCTGTACTGACCCTAAAGACAAAATATTATTGATTATAGATGTTGCCATTAAAACTAGAATCAGTGGCCACCGTTTTTCATAAAATTTGGGCCACATGTAATGCTTTTTAAGAAGTGAAATTTCTGGGTTAAAGGGTATGCATATCAACATAATTTTTTATTAACTGTGTTTCTTTGATGATTGCATCAATTGCCTCACAAGCATTAGCTCATTACTTCTGAGTCTCATTTTCAGCCACATGAAATGCTTTGCTTCCATTTGCATTTCTTGATTACATGTGCAGCTAGACTGGACTTGTTCTTTATGGGTATTGGCTTCTTGTAATCATAATTCTCTTTTATTTTTATCTGTTTTGGGTAAGCTGTTTTATTCCTCCACCGTCACACTGGGAGTCGTTTATTTTCAAATATTTATTGAGTTTCTAGCCCATGTTAGGTATTTTGCCAGATGTTGGGATTATATTGGTGAATAAAACAGTTTCAATTCAGGCTTTGTAGAGTTTACATTCCGGTGGTGATAAAAGACATTGAACAAATAATAATGGTTGAAATAAAAGCAGGCTGCTTTGGCAGTATGTAACAAGAGGACCTATTGTAATCTGAAAATTCAAGAAAGATTTCCCTGAGGAAGACAATGAGATAACAACAAAAAGATGAACAAAATTATCTAGACAGAGGAATAAGGCTGGGGTCCATATGTACAACAACAGGAAGATAAGAGAACTACCATCTAATGGTTTTAAAAGGTTTTTCAGTGTTCATTTTTCTTGATATCTATCCCAAAACTCTATATATTAAGGATATTCATCTTTAATGTCATTTATTATAAATATCATTTATCCTTTTCTCTATACTCAAATATATGATACACTCAGAAATTCTTTTGGACTTCATACAAATTAAGATAAATGGCTCTTTATTTTTGTGTGAACTTTAATAGACTCTATAAGTTACCTTCTGTCTCAGTTACAAATCCTAATATTTCTTAGCTCCTAAATGGGTGATGTTTATTTTATTTAGCTTATTCTCCTTCTAGAGTTGAAACTTTTCCCACTCCTTTTGTGTATGACTACCACCACCATGAAACAAACAGAATCTGTTAGCTATTGCCATGTAATAAATAAACCTAAGATTATGTGGCTTTTAAAAACACAGCCATTTGCAATTACCCCAAGGTCTATGGGTTTCCTGAGTGGTTCCACTCTGATCTGAGCTGGGCTTCTGAGGCTGAATTATATACATTAAGCCAGCTAAACTCAGCTGGGTGGTTCTAGGGGTTTCTCAAGCACGTGGAGCCTCAGGGCTCTGGTTCGTTTCTGTGATGCTGCCATTATGGTACGAGACTCCTACTCCCTGGCTGCCAACTTAGACTTGTTTTGATAGTTGAGGCAGGGTCGTGAAAAGATGAGTGGAGGAATGTTAAGTCTGTGCATGAAACTGGAAGGACACTACTTCTGCCACATGCTGTTTGCTGAAACAAAAGATGAAGCCAGCTACACTCGAGAGTTGGGTAAATAGATTCCGTATGATCACAGGGGGAACTACAAATATCATACTGCAACACATGGTGGACATTCGCATCTAATTTTGCAATCAATCTTCCATAAATATAATATTTTTTGTATTTTTTCATGCTATGCATCATACTGTGTAATATTTCTATAGCACTTATTTTATTCAACACTTTAACAAATGCTTTATGTCCTTCTTAAATCGAATTGTTGCAATAAATATGTTAGATAGAGGCAGATACTGTTTTTGACCCTATGTTGTAGCCAGCGAAATTTTTTTTGAGTAAAACTTTTTTTAAAGGTTCAAAGCCAAGCCATAAAAGTCTGAACTCAAACTCAAGGATAACACAGAATTTTATGGTTTTAACTACTGAGCTTTTGCATGCTTAAAAGCTTAAGCTATTTATGGAAAGCCATAAAAACTTATATTAAACCAAAATTGCCATATTTTACTATCTGCTAAAGCAAAAACATTTTAGTTTATTCACTATAAACATAAATAGAAGCCTTCTGAGAGCCTTTGATACTGAAAATAACATGCATTAATTTACTTTGCTTCCTACAAATTAAACGTAAAACCACAGTATTCAATATTTAAGAAAAACATCAGTCTGTTTCATTGTAGCGTAGAGAAATACTGCTGTGACAAAACCAGGTTAAGAAAGGTGACAAAAGTTAGCCTTTTCTGTAGACTACAGCTCACTGAGATCAGAAATCAGGCCTCATATATTTGCTTGGATCCCCTACATCTAGCACAGTGTGAAGGACAGGAAGCATAATCATAGAACTAGAGATTCTTGGAGAACATTCAGCATAAACTTTATATGTTATAAAGAAGAAACAGACCCAGAGAGGAGGTGTGACTGACACTGAGTGACATGAACAATTAGTAATAGACTCGGCCCAAAACACTGTTCTGCCTATTCTCAGCTTGGGGCTTCCTCTCCCATGTTTGCTTGATGCTCTTAAGATGAAGGGAGAATATTTCCTTTCCTTTACACACGGTAGCATACGTTTTCCTTTTTCTTTTCCTCTAACTCATAAACTTGCCGGACTCCTTGCTCCTGGGAGTGTTAAAGCAGAATGTGCTTATTTACTTTTATTTTTTTCTACCGTTTTCCTTCTTTTTTATGATCCTAGCTTCCGACTGTGTGGCAGAAACACATAAAAATTGGCATAAAAGTATGAAAATGTGCCCCAGATGCTGTATTAACTGGGAAATGGGTTTAAATGCCTCCAAACAGGGTCTGATCTCCCGTCTGTCAGCTTTCAAAGCTGCTCATCCTAAATTATGCCTTTTGTCTACAGCAGGGAGATTTGGTATGAGGCAAACACACTCTCAGCTTGCGAAAGGCTTCGTAATGAATCACACCGCACAGGCTCAGGCAGCTCTTTCATCTGTGGGCAGATGGGAAGAACAAGGCAAGAAGGGGCCTCTGACCCTATCTGGTGAAACTGTTCGGGCGTGGATTCAGCGGCATCGCAGAGCCAACGCTGGAGATGTTCAGGTAGTAGTCAGAATACTCGTACACCAAGGTCAGGCCCATTTCTTGTGCTGACGAAGCCCGGTTTTGTCTAGGAAATCTGAGAAAGGAGCCACCATCATTGGAATGCTCCCGAGCCTCTGTCCCAGCATCCAGTCTTGCTCGTACCTTACATTCTCATGGTTGTCACAGGAAGCATCAAAAGGCACAAGTCACGTTGTGTCACCGCCCTGTGCGAAGCCCTCACACACCCGCAGGATGCCTGAACTCCAGAGCAGGGCTCCCAAGGCCTTCTGCACGCAGCCCCTGCCGAGCCCCATCTCTCATCTGCTTCATCATGTCCGTGATTTTGCATCTCCTTCAGTGAAGATGGTTTTCTACTCTCTAGATCGCCACACAGGCTGTTATTTCTCCTGGGAGCATCCTTTCCTCCTGCTCCTACATTTACCCCTGTTTTTAAGCCACAACCTAGACAAAATTTGGAAGCCAAAACTTTTCGCTCCCCTCCCTATCTCTGCTCCATGATCTCAGAGCATCCTGGATGCCTTTACTATAGCAGTCCTTGTTCTGTATTGTAGTTGAGTCTTATGAAAGATGAATAACTTGTGATATGTGCTAAGTGATACCTTGATATTTATCTCTAGTAGCAAGCAAGATGTCAAAAAATCAGGATAGCTTGGTGAAAAAGACAGTTAACTCCCTATGTTTAATTCCCGGTTCCATCCCAGTTGTGCAAATTTGGTAGAGTCTAGCCTCTCCTAGGTGGCTTTCCTCATCTTTGAAGCAAAAATAAATAGCTTGCTTATTTATTTATAAGCAATAATAAATTGTTTTGTTTACCTCACTGAATTATGTTAAGAATCACACAATACATGAAAATTAGTTTATATTAATTGTTTATCCTATAGCAAGTCTTTAAATGTTAGCTGTTACTATTAAGATGCTCACTGAACAAATATACTGAGTGACGAGAAGCAGCCATGTCTGCTTAGATCCTCAGGAGCCTTCTGCTTAATGTGGTTGGGTGTTTGTTTCTCTCCAGGTTTTAGTTTCTTCTTCAGGAATCTGAAAACACAAAGCAAAATTATCTCTAAGGAGTCATACAAAGTAAGGCATGAAATGGTTCCAGGCAGGTGATACTGACAGACTTTTTAAATTTAATTCTGCTTCCACAGAAAACTTTAGTGCAGGTGGATAATTTGACAACTGAGAATAATAAAACCCAGAGAGGTAAGATGATTTGCCTAAGATCTTCTGGACAAATTGAAGAACCAAATCTAGATCTTGGGTTTAACCAAAGATTATTACCTTTTCTTATTGTTATTATGCCAGATTTTATCTTGAGCAAAGGAGTTTCACTTAATCTTTGTCAAAAATAATACTTTTCTCAAGTTTACAGACTTTTAAAAACTATAGTGAATTTTAAATTTATTCTGATTCTGTGTAGCAACTGAAAGCTCAAAAGTTGAAGTTCATTCAAGGACACGTAGTCATCCTCATGGGCAGCCTCTCCAGACAACCAAAGCTAATGGCCTGCGCTTGACTAGAATCCAAGTACTTTCTGAAACAAAGCCTCCTTCATTTAAGAATCAGTTAAGAAGATAAGATCATGGAGAGAGGACTTTTTATAACTGACAGGAGCTACAGTGAAGCACAGGTTCAGAAACCCATTACCTGGGCATATGTAGCACCTGATGCTGTTTCAGTTAAACCTTTATTACTCATTTTATTTAATCACAAATGTTCAACAACTCTTCATATGCAAGGTCCTATTCTATGTGCTAGAGACACTGAAGAGAATAAACAACTTACTTATAATACTTGATTCAAATGTATTTCATCACTCATTACCCAGCCTTAGGGCTTAGACTAATTTTCAACGTATGAACTACAGTTTGGGTAAGGGTACCCCCAAGGCTTATGTAGTGAAGGCCTAGGCCCCAGCTCATATCTATGTTGGGAAAGAAGCCCCTATGGAAGGTGGGTGTGGAGGGAGGATGTTAGGCCACTGGGGACGTGTCCTTGAATGGAATATGGAGACCTCGGCCTCTCTTTGCTTCCCTGGCTCCCACAAAGCAAGCAGCCTGGCTGTACCACCTGTTCCCTGCTGTAGTGTACTGCTTCAACACAGGCCCCAAAGAAATCAAGCCAGTATGGACTAAAACTTTGGAAACTGAGCCAAAATACTCTTTTCATCATTTTAAGTTGTTTGTCTAAGATATATTTTATATGAACAGAAAGCTGAGTAACATAGTATATTACCCAAATACTTCAGAAAGCGTTATTAAAAGTTTAATGTTTGTGATGTCGTTTTATGTGGAGATACATAGCCATTAATGAGTTGAAAGTTTATACTGACCCCTACTACAAGGCTAAGATTAACAGTTAAGTGCCATACGGTACACTTGATTTTTCTCTAATCCGTCCTCATAGATGCTGACCCTGGCTATGGGTGGTCATAGCAGACTCATCCCCCCCTAAAAGAAGAGTCTGTCCTTGCCAAGAGATTGTTTCATTGTACATAATTTTATTCAATGCAATGCTTTCTTTCACCTTTACAGATTATTTGTTCATGGTCTTTTATCAATATCTTTCTTCAACTCTAGGTTCAAATGACTTGTATGGATTGTTTTGCAAATTCGGGAATCTGTTTGCAGAAAGGGAGAAAAAATTATCTAGTGGCATATAGTAGGTGAGATGCATCTGGAGTAGAAATGGGGTCTTCTCATTCCCTATGATCTCTCTGCTGTAAATATAGTCCTCCAAGAGAACCTGAGAAATGGGTAGGAAGTAGAGGTGCCTGCATTTTATAAAGACAATGAAGGCTGAAAACAGTGGCGGATCTTGTGACTACAGAGCACCTGAAGTGAGTCCCAACCTCAGGCTTCTTAAACCTACTGATACATCCCTATTTTTGTGAAGGCCTACAGAGCATATGCAAGCCCAAAGAACAGTGCTAGCACATCCTAATCTTTAAATAGTGAGACTAAATTGCAGATACAGAGCAGTTTCTGGACAAATCCAAACCAGACTTAACTCTTGGTTCTACCATCTGTCAACCTTGTGTTCTCTTAGCAGAGAGATCATGTGAGAAGCCTTGGGGCCTCATAGGGCTGGAAAGAAGCTGCTCTGGGCCCAGAGGCATGGTTACTCCTATCAAGGCTCCAGGCCTAGGGATGAAACCATCTTGGCCCTTTGAGAATAGCCTAACTACCAACGGAACACTAGAAAAATTGCCTAGCCAAGCTCTTTCCAAATGCATGATCAGTAAAGTCGTGAGATATAATGAAATACTGTTTTTAAGTTAATAATCTTAGGTCTGTGTAGTTAGACTATAGTACAGAGCAAGAACACCCTTGGGTCCATGCCACGCAGCACAGTGCTTCATAGAGTGTATGTGCTCAATAAATACTTTTTGGAAAACAACTACTGAGACAGTCTGACAAAAGCTAAGAGTAATTAATGTGTATTACATGTGTGCGCCAGGCCTGGTACCCAAATTTTCACAACACCTTCAAGAGGGATGTTTTGCTGTGATCCTCAGCTTACAAAGGCTGAAAGTGAAATACATAACCATTAAATAACTTTCTGCAGGCATCAAATATATGGGGGTACAAAAACTTTAATTAGATCCCCACAGACTACCATGCTATGCTGTCTCTAGATAGTAAACTTTATCCAAGAAGGAAGTATTTGGGGAAGCCTTGTAGCAGGTAGAAAACATATATGTCACACTACAGTCATAATAAGAAAGAAAACGTGCCAGACATACTACAGGCAAACACACAAAGAGCACAACTTCAAGCAAGCTAATTCTGTTCTTTCTGCCTAGGTTCTCTTACCCCTATGGTCAGGTTTTAGCCATTTAAGGTGTGGGCTCTGCATTAAAATCCAGTTTCAAATAATAGCTCTGTCACACATTTGTTGTTCAATGCTGAATGTCATTTAGCTTCTGAATCTCAGCTTGGGAAATCAAAGTGGGGCTAATTATATTACCTGTCTAATTAGGCCACAGAAAGGGATATATATATATATATATATATATATATATATATATATATAAAATCAGAACGTACTCTGAAGGGCATGTAGTAACTGTCTAATAAAATAACCTGGAAAACTAAGAATTAACAATGAAAATTTGATATATCACAACTTCTCCATCTAGCCCTTGTTGTCACTGCAGAGATTGTTTGAAAATCATATCCTTGCAGGTGAACTAAACCCGCTCCGATATTCTATGATGAAAATCCAAAAATTTGACAGGGGAAGAAAAGCTTTGTGGATCCACAGGATTACAATTCTCACTCTATCAATTTTTAAATAAAGAACTTTGAGGATTCAAGATGGCTGAATAGAGGCACCCAGCACACAACTCTCCCCCCACGAAGAACCAAAATAACAATGCACAGCTGCTTTAAGGTGAGTAACACTGTGAGAACACTATAAATCAACAGAAAAGAAACTACAACCTTGTGAGACTCAGAGACATGGGAGGAGAGCATAGGAATAGACCCAGACCACCCCAGCACCTGTCTCTCTGCCGTTACACCTGTGGGAGAAAATCTCCTTTCTCCAGAGATAAAGGAGAAAGAAAAATCTTGGAAAACTTTCAGTGCAGATGCTGCCAACTGTAGCTATGGGAAAGTTTCACAGTCCTCACAGGCTGGAAGCCCACTTAGACAATTCACCTGAAATCTGCCCAGCAGTCTTTGGAAAACATCTCACTTCATCTCAAAGTGAACTTCCAGGATGCTGCAGCCAGGAGCCATCTTGAGAAAGGAGCTATTGTTGAAATTTGGGCTCCTTGAGGGATCAGAAATCCCCATATGTTTATACCTGTGGTACCCCACAGACATTTCATTGCACTGGCTCCAGGGCAGCTGCCTCATAAACCCAATTTAGTCCAGCACAGCGAGTATGAGCCAAACCTTCTAGGTGCCCTGCACTATAGCTCATGGCTGTAGCAACACAGAGGGCAATGGAGGAGTTTCCCAGAAAATCAAGGTGCTTCATCCCCAGACCAAGGGCAAAGCTAATTGGGTATGTGGACTTGTGCCAGTCCAGGATGGAAAACAGGTACCCACATGGTTCCTGACCCCCTGGTACCACTTTCAGATACCTCTTCCTGACAGGATGGTGAAGCACCACCACAGTTCCAACTTCTCCCTGGTATTCTTTCCACATGGGTGAACTGAGGGGTCCTTGAGCAACTTCACGCCTCAAGCAGTCACCCAAATCTAAGCACACATGGCCAGTAAGGGCAACATTTGCCCAGCTTCAGTAGCAGTCCCACTTCTGAGCATGTGCTAAAGTGGAAGGAGTGAGGGAGAAATCCGTGGCTGTAGCTATTGCCCTGTCCCAAGTATACACTGCCGCCAAAGTCACAGTCTTCAGTTCCTACCACAGCCTCATCTCCACATTTCCCTCCATCACTCTAGCGCTGCTCCTTCTCTAACTACACAGTGCTTTCAAGACTGAGTGCCACAGAGGGCAGGCTGCAGGTCCCGGCACCCTCTCTCTCTCTGTGCAGCATCTAGGATCAGAGGACACATGCTTCCAGCCCCTCAGAGCTCATGGAGATGGCAATAGCAAAGGCCTTACTAGTAGCAGAACCAGAACAGTGGTGCCTGTGAAAACCACCAGCACCTAGTGGAAGTGATTCTCACATTGTAGGAGTAACCACATGGTGAGCACTTGATCCCCACTGCTGCATCACACTGGCCTGAGCTGCTAGAATGTCCCCATTGTTGCAGGGCTCACAAAGACAAGAAATCTCTTCAACTATAGTGTGGTACGTACTGTGTTCAAAGTCATTAATCACAGCCAGAGGACTACAGAGAGATTACACTATGGTGCCCAACGGGAAATAAAATAAAAATTATATAACAAATGGCCACTGCAAGATACATGTTCAGGAGAAAATTGTTTACTAAGAAAGTCACCCCAGAAATGGAAATAACTTATCCAGATGTGCAATATCAGATGGGCAAATATCAAAGGAAGAGCCAAGAAATATGACAAAACAAGGTAAAATGACACCTCCAGGAAAACTTTAAAATTCTCTAATAGACTCCAAAGAAACCAATGTAAACAAAATTCCTGAGAAAGAATTATAAAATATTTCAATGAGTTCCAAGCAAATTCAGAGAAACAGTTAAATAAAACCAGTAAGACTATGCCAGATATGAATAAGACATTCAGTAGAAATAGAGATTTCAAGAAAGAACAAAAGTGAGTTCTAGAAATTAAGAGCACAAGAAGCCATATAGAAATAGTTGAAGGGCTGGTGATACAGCTCAGCTGCACGAGCACCTCCCTGGCAAGTGCAAGGTCCTGAGTTTGATTTCTGGCACACACAGAAAAGGTGAATTTTAAAAATAGTTGAAAACTTCAACAATGGACTAGCTCAAGTGGAAGAAAGAACTTACAAACCTGAAGACAGATTTGGTGAAATATCTCTCACCCGTTCTAAATTTTGTTTTTTGATCCAATGTTCCAGTTTGTGTCTTTTGATTGGGGTGTGGATATAGGTGACCATGAGTTAGTATTTAAAATATTTGTTGAATACTGTCATTGCATTATTTTCCAGGGCCGATTTCTTTACTTTTTTCTTCTGTTTAGCTACTCTCCCAGTTACATGTATAAGTACTTTTCATCGACCTCTTTGGTGCTAGAGGCCTCCCTTATCTCTGCCTATGATTCCTTTAAACATTTCCTGCAATACTAATGGTCCTGTATTTCCTTAGGATTTCCTTTTGGTGAAAAAATTTTACTTCACTAATTTGGAAGCCTAATTTTGCAGGATGTTAAAGCCTGCATCAACAATTGTTGTCTTCTAGGGTTCAAAGAACTTCACTGTGAGGTCTCCTGACCTTTAGGATTTTTACTGAGAAACTTGCTGTTATTCTTAGAGGTTTGCCTTTATAGGTTGTTTGCTGTATTTCTCTCACAACTTTTAGTATTCTCTCCTTTTGTTGACTTCCTGAAATTTCGATGATGTGTCATGAAGAGGTTCTTTTTGAGTCATGTGGGTTCCATATGCCTCTTGTATTTGAATATTAAATCATTTCCTTAGATATGGAAATTTTTCTGCTATGATTTTATTGAATAAAATTTCCTTACCTTTTGAGGGATCTGCTAATTTTTTCTTTATTCCTATATATCTGAGTTCCTTTTTCTGAGCCAATAGCTAGTGAAAAGATGGGGAAAAGATACTCCATTCAACTACACCAGCCAAACACAAAAGGACAGGTATCTTATTTTCTACACATTAGACTTGAAGCCAAAACTGATCAGAAGAGACAAAAATGCCCACTACATGCTGGTATAGGAAACAATTCAACAGGAAGAGATAACAGTTGTTAATATTTAGGAACCAAATGTTACTGCACAAAAACTACTGGACATAAAAGAACAGATAGACAACAGTATAAGCATAGCAGGGAATTTTAATACCTTATATTTTTTGGTCTTTTTCAGACACAGTCTCACCATGCAGTTCACACTGGCCTTGAATTCATTTTATAGCCCAGGCTGGCCTCAAACTTCCAACAATCCTCCTGCCTCAGACTCATGAGTGCTAAGTTTAAAGACATGTGGCACCATTCCCAGCCAATACCCTATTCTTAACAATCAGATAGGCCAACCAGAAAAAAATCAACAAATAAATATCAGAGTTAAGCCACACCATCAAATAAATGCACTTACCAGATAGCTACAGAATGTTTCACCAAACAACATAATGCACATTTTTCTTAGCTGTACATGGAACTTTTTCCAAAGTTACGATAGCGTAGGCTGTAAAGCATACTTAAATAAATACAAAACAATTTAAATAATCCCTTGCATATAATTGGATCAAAGCAGAAAGAAGCTGGAAAGCAGTAACAAAAGAAACCACAGAAACTGCTCAAATACATGGAGAGTAAGTAATATATCATTGCATAATCAATGGATTATAAGAGAAATCAGAGGTGAAATTTCAAAAGGTTCTTAGAATCAAGTGACAATCGAAGCACAACATACTAAATTCTATGAGCCACAGTGAAAACACTTTTAAGAGTGAAGTTAATAGCTGTGAATGCACACATTAAAAAAAATAGAGTAATCCCAAATTAGTTTTTATAACCTATTAATGTACCTCAGGGTCCTAGAAAAATAAGAAACATCTAAATTGAGAACTATTATAACAAAGCCAGACGTGGTGCATATCTAAATACCCCCTCAGGAGGCTGCAGCAGGAGGAACACAATTAGTATGAAGTCAGCCTGGACTATATGATGAGACCCTGCCTCAAAAAAAAAAAAAAAAAAAAAAAACTAACCAAAAAGCAAGAAGAAGGAAAGATACTATAAAAATAAGAGCACAAATTAATGAAATTAATCTAAAAATTTTTCAAACAATCAATGAGTTTTAAAAAATCTATATCAATGCAATTAGAAGTATAAAAGTGAAATTACAACCAAAATTGCCAAAATGCAGAGCACTATAAGAAGCTAACTTGAAAACATATTCTGATAAATTTGGAAACCTCAAAGGAATGGAGAAGTTCCTAGACACACAAATTATTAAAATTGAATCAAGATATAAATACTCTGAATTGAGGCAAGAGAACAGAGGGAACACAAAAACTCCATCAACTAAGAAAAGCCCAGGATGGGAGCAACCACAGAATGCTGGGAAATTCAGGAGAGATTCAATACCAGTATTCCTTAAACTCTTCATGAAACTGAAAATGAAGGAACACTGCCAAACTCATTCCAGGAAACTAGCTTTACCCCCATACCAAAACCAGACAAGGACAACAAAAAAAAAGAAAATTTACAGCCCCACATACTGAATGAACATATGTGTAAAATTTCTTAACAAGATACTAGCAAACAATGCAACAAATCATTAAAAATAGCATACATTAGGACCAAACTGGCTTCATCTCAGGGATGCATGTATGGCTCAACATATAAATGTAACACATCAAATAATAGACATAACACATCAAATAAATAGAAGCAAAAAATCACATGATCATTTTCATAGATGCAGAAAGAGCCATTGACAAAATCCAATATCTATTCATGATAAAAACCATGGTGACAACAGGTATAGAAGACTTTATCTCAAAGTTATAAAAGCTATTCAATAGCAAACACACTGCCAAAATCATAACAAATAGGAAAAAGTTGAAGACACTTTCATTATAGCAATAATATAGACAAATTTCCCAAACCATCTAGTCATGCATCTCAAACAGCAAAGCAATTCAAACCCAAAATTAGTAGAAAGAAAACAATAAAAAAGATCATGTGTAGAAAAAGGTATATCCCTTGAAACCATAATGTTAAGTGAAATAAATCAGAATGCAAGCTTAAATACTGCATCATTTCTCCTATGTAAAAAGCCTAAAATATAAATAAATTAAAGTTTATTGCAAAATTAAAATACATAATAAATAAGTAAAATTTTTGCAAAAGAGAAGGGGACCTTTAGTTAGACTAACAGTAAAGAAGAGAGAAGACATAAATATATAAAATTGGAGAACTATGAGATATTACAATTAATATCACCAAAATATAATAGATGATGAGGCATTATTATGAAAATGATATAATAAAAATAGGAGAAATAGATAAATTTCCGGATACACATGACCTACCAAAATTGAACCATGATGACATAGAACACTGAGTAGAACAGTAAGAAGTAATGAGATTAAATCACTAAGAAAATGTTTTCCAACAAAGAAACGCCCAGGATAAGATGACTTCCTTGTTGAATGTTTTAACAAACATTTAAAGAGCCACTAATGTCTGCTCTCCAAACATTCTAAAGAATTGAAAGAGAGGTAACCCATCTAAACTCTATGGAGCCAGCATTACCCTTTTGCCAAAATCAGACAAGAACAAAACAGTAAAAGAAAATATAGACCAATATTCTTGATAAACATAAATACAAATATTCTCAACAAAATGTCAACAAAACTTAACAAAAAATATATCAAAAGATTTTGTTCATCATTATCAAGCAGATTTCATCCCAAAGACGTAAGGATGATTCAACATTTGCAAATCAATAAAGGTAACACATCACATCAATTTAACAGAGGATAAAAATCTTATGATCACCTCAGTAGATACAGAAGAGGCATTTGGTAAAATTTACCATCCCTTTATGATAAAATTTCTGAACAGCTTACGTATAAAAGGGTCATAGTTCAGCATAATAAAAGCCACACATGACAAATTCCCAGCTAACATCCTCCTCATTGATAATCATCAGCAATCATTATGTCTAAGATGAGGAATAAGAACCAGAGAGTCTGCTTTCTCATTGTTTTTCTTTAATATAGTGCTAGAAGGCTTAGCCAGAGAAGTTATTCAAAGAAGAACTACAAAGCACACAGAAAGGAAGGAATGAAATCAAATTATCCCTATTTCAAGTGATATGATTCTACACGTACAAAAAGCCAAAGATTCCACCAAAAAGAATGTTAGAATTAATAAATTCAGTAAAGTATCAAGGTGGAAAATCAATATATAAAACACAGTCTTTCTATATAAGCAACAATGAATTTACTAAGAAAAAACATGAAAGCTATAATAACAACAATAATAAATGCCTGCATATAAACTTAAGCTTTATGAAAGACTTCTATAATGAAAATTGCAAGATACTCATGAAAGAAATTAGACAAGTGTTAAAAAAAGGAACAACCTCATTGTTCATGGATTGGAGGAATTAATGACAACACTAATACATATGGTATTCAAAGCAACCTACAGATTCAGTGTAACCCCCATCAAAATGCCAACAACAATCTTCACAGAGGTTGAAAAACAATTCTAAAATTCCTGTGGAAGCACAACAAAACCCAGAATAGTCAAAGCAACTCAATATAAAGAATAAACAGGAAGCATCACTATACTTGATTTTAAGACATGTTACAGACATAGCAAACAATACAGCATAATATTAGACAGATGGAGTAGAATTGATAGCCTAGAAACAGACCAAGACATCTACAACCAACTAATCCTTGACAAAGATACCAAAGACATGTGTTCAAAAAAGAGCAGCCTCTTCAGTAAATGATTCTTGGAGAACTGGATATCCATATGCAGAAGATTAAATCTTGATCCCTTGGAAGAATCAAATCAAAATGGATCAAAGACATAAATATGAGACCTGAAAATCTGAAATTACTAGAAGGAAATACCAGGAGGCCTCTTTAAGGAATTGATACAGGCAATGATTTTTTGGATACAACTCCAAAAACACACTTAAAAACACCACAATTTGACAAAATACATCAAAACAAAGAGCTTCTGTACAACAAAGGAAATAATCAATAACGTGAGGAGTCATCTAGAATGGAAGAAAATATTTGACAGCTTTTATACAGGATATACAAGGTACTCAAAAAATGTAATAACAAAAATTACAATTAATTCCACCTAAAATGGGCAAATTATCCAAACAAACACTTATCTAAAGAATGAATACACAACCTGCCACTACCATGGGAGGGGCCTTGGACACAGGAAGACTCAGTGTGCTACCTGGGAACCTAGATCCTTTGGTCTCACCATTGGCCACCACCTTCCATGGGGCTTGGACAAGGGAATCCTCTGAGCTGCCTGGGGTCACCAATCCTCTGGCCTGCCACCTGCTGCAACCACAGGAGAGAACTTGGACTCAAGAAGCGTGGGTGAACTCTCTGTGTGCCCACTGGCTCTATCCACTCTGCCCTCCCAGGAATGAACCTGAATCTCCAGAAACCTAGGGAAATTTGAAAATGAGAAAAAGAAGAAGCAAAATGCAATCTCAGGCAAACACCCCACCCAGAACAAGTTCAGGAAACCTCAACATGGAATAACATGGAAGTCACCTGAAATCTCTGAAATGATAGCAACTGAAGTAAAGAACCCACTACATCAGGCTATAGAGGAAATCAGATCAGAAATAATTGTTCAGGTAAAAAAAAATAACAACTTTAATGAAAGAATTGCTGGGAGTATCAAAAGAAGATGGATGGAAAAAATAGAGAAGCACAGAAAAATGATGGAAACCTTGAGTGAACAGTATAGGAAAAAATTAGAATGCATGAAACAGATTCAAAGAGACATTCAGGAAATTAAAACTTCCATTGAAAGCTGGAAGAACAACTGGAATGAAATGCAAGAAAGACACTAGACGTTGAACTTCAGACTGTAAGAGGAAGACGTAACAATCATAAGTATATATGCAACAAATGTAGGAGCACCAAATTATGTAAGGGAAATTTTAACAGACATGAAAACTCAAATAAGTAATAATATAATTGTAACAGGGGATTTTAACATCCCCATTGTCACAAAGAAATAGATCAACTAGACAAAACTCAGCAAAGAAATAACAGAACTAAACCAAAAGTGTGAACAAATAGACTTAGTAGACCTTTACAGAATATTCCATCCAATAGCATTAGAATATACATTCTCAGCTGCACAGGGGACATTCTATAAAATAGACCACATGCTAGCACATAGAACATGCTTAAGTAAATGCAAAGGAATTGAAATTTTCCCTTGAATATTATTGGACTATAGTGCAATGAAAATGGAAATAAACATTAAAAGAAATCACAAAAGCTCCATAAACATATGGCAATTAAATAACACCCTTCTGAACAACCAATGGGTCACAGAAGAAATTAAAGTAGAAATTGTGGGGTTGTAGATGCCCGCCGCGCATAGGAAGACACCAACAGACACTCACTCATGCAATTCGCAAGGGGTCTTTATTATCCAGGCATGCGTGGGGCTCACTGAACACACAGGAACAGAGAGCCCCGAGTTGGGCCCGAGCAGGGCTTATATGCTTTAGAACAAAGGGAGGAGGGGTTTTTGCAAGCGCGGTTACAGAAGCAGATGGCA
>PVLD010009324.1:0-60312 GCA_004027595.1 Dinomys branickii
TTTGTCCCAGTAGCGCGTTCTCTGTCGGGTTCAGGAGCTGAAGCCGTTCTTCCCTCCACACTCGCTCTCTCGGCTGGTCGTCTTCTTCCTGGAAGTCCTTATTTCTGTCTTCATATTGCTATATTTCATTGTTTGGGTGGTAATCCTCTGGGAGGTTCTCTCTCTGCTGCCTACCCGGTCGCCATCTTCCCGGAAGTCTCTCCAGGTTTAATTGTTAACAAGCCTTTGGACTCCATTCTCAGTTTATAGATGAGGAAGCTGAGGCTCAGGAGATGAAGCAATCGGGCTGGGACTTGAAGCCACTTCTGTCTGGCTCCTTCCACCAGGCAGTTTGCCCTGCTGAGGGCAGAGCACTGCACTAGTGCCATGAAAAGAGGGTCCTGAGATTTCGTATTCATTGTAGGAGAATTCATTATGCATTCTAATATTACAACGAATTCTCTGGCTGGCTGGACAGTCATTGTGTTTTTCCCTCCTTTCCAGTAAGTTAGAGGCATATTAAATTTTCTTTAATGGCAATTGCAGTATCTACATGTGCTGTGTTTATTTTGTGTTCAATAAAATTCCTCTGCCTGCCTCTTTCCTCCTGGTCCTGTTGATCAAGATTGCATTTACGGACTACACTGATACTTGACCCTGTACGCTTGCTGGCTGTCAGTCTGAGCTCTGTAGATGTGGAAGATGAAAGGTCTCTGTGAATCAGGCGTTGGATATCTGTGGTACGGCTGTTTTCAGAGTTGCATGCGTGATGAGGGGAAACTTGTAGTAATTACTGAACAGATGTCCTTAATGAGGTCTCTGCTGGATTTCCAGCTGGCGTTAAGAGCTCTGTGTTGGGACGGGAATGTCGAAGTCACTGGATCATTATGTGACATCATATCCTCCCCTTGTTGTCATAGCAGCTATAATCATCCCACTGAACATGTCCCACGGGGTGATGGCAAGCCGCATCTTTTTCCATTAATGGAACCACGGTGCTTCCTTCTATGCTAAAGAGGTAAAGAGTCACAAAGCAATAATCTTTGAAAGACAAAAAAGCCTAATTACTTCAGCATGTTCACATTGCTCTCATTTATTCTTTTATCAGTTGTAATAAGTTGTACATAATTATGGAAAGAACTATAAAATTTTTAAAATAAAAATTTGGTAGTGAAAACACAAAATTCTATCTGTAATATCAATAGAGAGAACTGCTGTTAACGTTTTGGTGATATCAATAAAGCAGAAGAACTTAAACACCTCACAGTAGAGAAGCAGCTAAGTAAATCATGACACCTGACCAACTCGTGATGAAAGAGAATATTAATGTGAAAATCTATTAATTATACATTGTTGAATGGTGGGGGAAAATGTAATAATATACTAATGATCTCATATTTGAATAAATAAGGTTTTGGTTCAGAAAGATTTATCAAAATGATTTCATCAAAATATTTAGAAAGATCTTATATATTGAAGAGACTATGAAAGTACACATCAACATTTTCTTTTTGCACTTTTAGTTTCATTTTTATATTAAATAAAAAAGGGCTTCTGTCGTGAGTGGCACACGCCGGGCAACTTGTTTGTTCTGCGTGCGGAATCGACATCATTTTTATATTAAATATTTAGTTCAGCTGAAACATATCTTGTGAAGAAGTAGAGATTTAGTTTTGTTCTACTCCTAAATTTATTTCCTTTTTTCCTAGGTTGAAACATTAAACTAATAATAAATAATATTACACACATATGTCAACACACATATTGAATTTCTTGTTGGAATTTATTCTAGTCTTATGTCAGGGAGATGTTCATGCTTTTCCTATGCTATTGTGATGTTAGTTGTAACTTTGTGATATATTTTAACATCCAGTATAACAAGACCATAGTCACTCATTTTTCCCCCCAAAATGTTGGTGGCTGTTCTTCTTAATTTTTATGCTTGGTGGATTTCAAGTTTATTTAAAAGTCCTTAGGTTTTAAAAGTAGGGTTGTAGTTAAGATCATGAGTTAGCAACTTTCTAGTGAGTCTAATTCTAAGTCAGATTTTGTAAATATTCTATCGGCATTGAAAAATGGAGCATGCGCTCTGTTTTCATGTATAGCATTAATAGATTTCTTAATTTAATTCTATTATAATTATGTAATCAGAACAGTTACCTAGATTAATAATTGTATTAATACAGTTCTTCAGATCCTTCTCTGTTTCTTTCACTTCCTAATGAAAACTCCATATTAGATGTTTTTACTGTATTTTTTCTTGTAGATTTCTCCTTTTATATTAGTTTTAGCTTTAGATATATTTTACCACGCCGTAATGTATTTTATAGAACTTATGGGAGTTATGTATTCACTGTCAGTCTTAATTCTTTTTCATTATAAAATGATTCTTTGGCTAGGTATCACTAAATGATATTTGCTATTTTCACAAATTTATAATATCTTGTGTATGTGAATATATTATATTCTCATTACTAAAAGCTCAATTTAGCTTGGTGCCATGATACATGCCTATGATCGCAGCGCTCTGGGAGGCTGAGGCAGGAGGTTTGTAAGGTCAAGTCCACCCTGGGCAACTCAGTGACTTAGCAAGACACAGACTCAAAATTTTAAAAAAATATATAGAGGTGGGTAACTACTTTTAAAATTATTATACACAGTGCTTTAACTATTGTTCTATTATTGTGAGGAACTTTTGTGATTTTTTTCCATAAAAGAAAAAAAAGTACTTAAGACAAAGCCAGAGCAGCTCTGTGCAAAGACCCTGGGTTGAATCTCCAGTGCCTAGCAACCTACGGACTGGCCAGCCAGCCAACGAGCTAGCAAACCCAGCCAGGCCAGAGCATGAAAATGTCCCTACATCTACAGTCCTTTTGACACTGGTGAGGATCCTTTGTCTGTTTCACTGGGTTTGTGTGCATACAGACACGCATATGTGTTCACAGTGTGCTGTGGGATTATCCTGTCGATGCTGTTTGTGCAGTCAGCGTTTTTTCCTACTTAAAAGTAGGTGGTGGTCACATTTCCTGTGCAAAACCATGAAGTTAAGTAACTGTTTGAAGTGCCCTTCTTCACTGGCAGAAATTAGCCTTCCTGTTCTTAATCTTTTTAATATTTTACCTTGTTTTAGGCACAGTATTTTAGTTTTTGACCCAATTTGGTGGTTTTAAATTTTTCATAAGTGCCATTGACATAACTTCATTGTAAGAGTTATGTTGTTCTTTTTTCTGACGTATCAGTGTTTTCTACTGAGGAAGATGCTATATTGCTCTTTTTTCTGTTGTTTTTTGATGTACGGACCACTTTGCTTTATCTTGTATCTTTAGTGTTTGGAAGGCATATATTTTATTGATAATGACCTTTAATTTTTCAAAAACATTTTAAAATCAGCTTTTTCCTTTTGTTAGAATTGGGGGGGAAATGATACCTTTGGTCATGGGGTGTTTTAACACAGTTTTGGTTATCTTGCTATTTCTAGGGCTATGTTAATATGTTTGATTTTTTCTATTTGATAAGTTTTTATAGTTTTAAAATTATTTTATTTTAGAGAGGATAAAAAATAACAAAAGAACAAGGAGTAAAACAAAACAACACCAAAGTGATACAAGATTTCAAAACAAAATGATAGGAATTAACAATGGTTGTTATATTACATATTGTTATCTTCAGCAAAGTTGCTCAGACTGTTACCAGATGTAAGAATGCAAGGTTGATCAAACAATTAAAGAGAATAAATACAATAAAAAACTTGAGAAATGATACAGAGCTTCGCCAGACAAGATGGTAGGAATTCAACAATGGTTGTTATATTGCATATTGTTGTCTTCAAATTAGTTGTTCAGATTATCAGATATGAGCATGTTAAATTGGTCAAGAAAAAGAATTAAGCATTAACTATTCCTTCCAATAAACTATTAGACAAGAGTACAATTATCCCAGCTGTCATTGTATATATATATATATATATATATATATATATATATATTTCCCACTTCCTTATTTCTTTCTTTTCTCCTTTCCCTCATCCTAGATGTTCCTTTCCTTTGAGCAATTTCTTTCCCTTTCACAATATCTGTTGTACCTTTTGGGTTTTATTCACTCTTTCAGGTTCTTACATTAGGGAGATGATATGATGCTTACACATGTGGGTCTGATTTATTTCACTTATGAGGATGGTCCCTACTTGTATCCATTTATTTACTAAGTTTTTGTATCTTAAACAGTGTTTTAGAATTTTACCTCACCATAAAGTTAACCATGTGGGGTGTGCAATTTGATGATTTTTAGAAAAGTTTACAGAATTGTTGAAGTACCATCATCATCCAATTTTAGAACACTTCTGTCAAAGAACCCTCAAGCCTGTTTTCTTTGAATCCAGTTTGATATCCAGCTTTCTGCCAATTGTCTATCTTTTAAAACTACTTTCATTCTTAACATCACTTGTTTTTGTGGTCTTTCTGGAACACTCATCTTGTTTTAATCTTCTGAGTGTTGGACCACAGTTGAAGAGTCTTTCTCGTAGCTCCTATGTATCTTACAAGCTCATGGATCTGAAAATCCTTTTCTAACATGCCACATGAATTGGTAGCTCAGAATTTTTAGGTCATAGCATTTTTCTCTGCAAAATGCCATGAGTACTGAGTGATTCAGTATCTCCTTGGGTTTTTCTGGATTTGGTGAAATCTTAGTCTTGGCTCATTTTCATTCTTTTCAGGAAACATGGTTTATCTGCATGAATGTGTTTAAGATTTAAATTTTAGTTTAATTTTATTCTAAATTCATCACTATAATGAAAAAGTTTGGCAAGCGTGTATTTGGATGTAGGTCTCTTTTAATGGAATTTTGTAGAAAACCTATTTCTATGAAAAGCCGTTTTATGTGCTTATGCAGTTTTTCTTCAGGTGAGGAACAATTTCTTCTATTATATCTTTTACCACTTTTCCCCATTTATTCTGAGTTCACCATCCTGAATGCCCATGGTCTTCATGTTGCCTTTTCAGTCCCTGTGTTTCACAACTGGAATCATTTAAGTTTTCCCATTGATTCTCTCTGCATTCTACAACACTTAGGCAGTCTGCTTTTTGTACAGCTAAGGGGATATGCGATAGGATCAATTTGAGTCTGAAACTGTTCTTAAAGTGTAATTACTTCTGCAATTGCATTTCTTCCAGTATTTATGATTGAATCCAGGACCTTTGTTTGCACTGGGTTATATACCAGCCATTTTCATTTTTGATTTTGAAATAGAGTGTTGCTGAGTCACTAAGTCACCTGAGCTGGACTTGAACTCATGATCCTCCTGCCTCAACCTCCCAGATCACTGGGGTTACAGGTGTGTGCTTCTTTGTGCACCTTTACAACTTCACTTTTGTTGTCTCGGACTCTTTCCTTCTCTCTATATTTGGTTTTTATGCAACTTCTTGTATTTTAATTTCTATTTTCTCATGTTTCCACCCTTTGTCATGTAGTCCAATGACCTTTTCCTTCTTGGGGCACATGGATGTGCACAGCTCCCAGTTCAGCTTCCTATTTTTGTAAGGCCAGCATATCATGCTCTACTAAAATGGCACCTTCTTTTTCTTTGAACCTCCTGTGCCTCTGGTACTGTGAACATAGAGTCCCAGTTCCCACGGTGCTGTTTACTATTTTGCTCCTGGCTCATTCATAGACGAAAAATTATTCCTGCACCCCACATCATTTAAAAACCGAGTGCCTGGCCATGTTCCCCACAATAAGCAACCTGTGGCATTGCTCAGCTATGAGAAGGTTTTTAAAAATCTTCTATAAACTCAATTTTACAAAGCCTCCACAAATTGTCAATGAATATTACAAACTTTTTATGTAATTCTTACAAATCAAATGTGACAGCTCTGGCCCCTGGTGGTATAAAGCCACAGGTCCCTGATGCAGACACTCACCCCGATGGCGAACCCCCTGTCCGAGATGCAGTGTTCCCATCAGTCTCTTCTCACTCACGCCAGTGTTGTGTTTGCTAGAATGTGCGGTTTCTGCTCAGATGTGGGAGAGGAGGGGACGGAGTTGAGGAGCGCAGGGAACCAGGCCTGAGACTGAGGGATGGAAGGTGAGGCCCGCAGCATTTCTCTCCTCATGTTGCTTTTTTAAGTGGTCTCTGCTTCTATCATCAAAGCCGGACTCTAACAAGAGCCGAAACCTCAATAGCCATTGTTTCCAGCCAGCGCCATCTGTTTCTTCCGGGCTCTAGCACTGGTCCCTGGTCAGTTTTAGACTTTTTACAACTGGTTTTTTTCAGTATCTTCATTGGTATTTACGGGTACTTAGGAGTATCTGCATCAAGGACCTGTGGCTTTATATCATCTGAGGCCAGAGGTATCATATTTGATTTATAAGAATTGCATAAAAATTTTATAATACTCATTGACAGTTTGTGAGGCTTTGTAATAGAAGATTTCAAAAAAACCTATTCATAGCTGAGCAATGCCGCAGGTTGCTTATTGTGGGGAACATGGGCAGGCACTCAGTTTTTAAATGATGTGGGGTGCAGGAATAATTTTTCCTCTATGCATGAGCTAGGAGCAAAATAGTGAACAACTGTCTTTTAAATACCAAGATTTTGTTCTTTCTATGCTAACCAGAATTTCCTTTCCCAGTTCTTCCTTTCTTTATATAATAGTGATGTAGTTATAACAGTAACTGATATTCACTGAGTGATTCTTATGGACCAGCTACTTATGGCAAGGTTTCCAAGGCTCCTTTAATGCTAATTGCAGCTTTGTAAGATATTACTCTTATTAGTATTCATTTTATTGTTATAGAAAAGCATGAGCAACTTGCTTAAAATCACAAAGTTTGAGCCAGATGTGGGGGGACACACCTGTAATCCCAGCGCTAGGGATATTGAGGCAAGAAGATTGCCACAAATTTGAGGCCAGCCTGGGCTACGTGCTGAGTTCGAGACCAGCCTGGACTACATAGCAAGACCCTGTCTCACCCCTTGTCCAGTCAGAGATTATTCTAAGTGACAGAGCCAGGGTTGGAACGGAAACCCTCTGATTCCAGAACTCTAACTCCCAACCCTTACATGGGACAGTTTCTTAAAATAATAACCTTTCTTGAACCTACCAGCCCTTCTCCTAGATCCCGAGGTTCCACTTATCCTCGGAGCCATTGGTTTTAATGCCTGTTTGCTCTTGGGTTGAAATGCCTTCTAACATGAGAGCTGAAGACACAGGTGAGCATGTGTGGGAAACTTGCAAGTAAAGCTTAATATAGAGATCTTAATATAGAGATCTTAATACAGAGTCTCAGCCTCTTAAACTGAGCTATTTTTCTGCTTCTAGTATTTCTTTGTTTGAAGCTGAACTCTTCTCTAAAATATATTAGGGCTCACTGGTGTGCTACTGTGGTGTATATTTATATTCTGGCTTATACCCATGACTCCTGGCTCACAACTCCTTGCCCAAGCAGCCCAGAGAAACTAGGATTGTCCCTTCCTATGATGTGTCCTAGGTGCTCTGATCTTCCCGAGGCTTTCTATCTTGGAGCTGGCCCTGAGGAAATTCTTGTCTAGTAGTAGATTATAAGACCCTCCAGAAGGAGTCCTGCCCGCTACCATGGAGGAGGGAATGCTGCACAGAGGCCAATAAGAATCTGAACAGATAGGTTTTGCTGACCCTCTGTTAGCATTAGGTGTGCAGCACAGGCTCCATAAGAACCCCAGGGACGTGGTTGAGAGAACCTCATAATAGCTGGACATGCCCAAGTTCTGGGAGAGCTTGTGCCTTCCCCCTTGCAACTCTTCATCACTTATCTTTTGCAACAAACCAGTAAACTTACGTGTTCTGTTGAGTTCAGTGAGGCAGTCAAGCAAGTTAATTGAAGAGGGGGCGTTGTAGGAAACATGATTTTTACCTGGCTGGTCAGAAGCAGAGGTAAAAGCAATCTGAGACTTGTGATTGGCATCAGAAGCTGAGCATTTAAGCTGTGGGGTCTACCAGAGCTGAGTTGGATCACAGGATGTCCACCCATGCCTGCTTGCTGTGGATGGGGAGAGACCCCCACATCTCTGAGGTCACAGAACTCTGTTTGGTGTTGCAGTGTGACAGCAGAGGGAAAATGGTTTGCTTTCGTAACAACACTGGCCTCTCAGTTTTTGTTCAGCAAGCTTTATGGAGGAGGCTTCAAGTGTGGGCCATGGAGAGCGTGTGCAGATGATGTGGCTGTAGTTGCTTGTGTGAGCCTGCTTGGCTCACCAGTCCATCTTCCTGCAGTGAGGGAGGCATGAGAATCCTGTGAGAAGTCTTTCTTGAGAGGGTTTTTTGTTTCTTTATTTTCTTTTCCTTTCAGAAACACATGCTGAGGCGTTCAGGTCTCATCTGATGAAATATATGAACTTGCTTTCTTTGCTAGCAGTAGAAAGGGTGCTTGTATGGAAGGGAACAGCTCTGCATGAGTAGCAGAAGCATCTTTACACTTCAGATGGAAAGTTCTGGGCTTTAGTCCTAGATATGCATCTCTAACTGTGACTTTGAGCAATAGTCTCCCCCATCTGAGCCTAAATTCTTCATGTATAAAAGGAGGGAATTTAATTTTTTTTTTTGTTTTTGTCTTTTTGAGACAGGGTTTTGCTTTGCAGTTCCGGCTGGCCTTGAGCTCACTTTGTAACCCAGGCTGATATCGGACTCACAACACTCCTCCTGAGTGCTGGGATTATAGGCCTGTGCCACCATGCCTGACTGGAGGGAATTTAATTTGACTGGGGCTTTTTAATAGGTTTTGCCGAATCCTAGGGCCATGTAGAAATGCTTTAGGAATTTGGCAAACATTTTATTAAAACATCAGTTGTCAAGTATATTTTTAATTTTTGCAACACCATTTTAGGTGCATACTTATTTTACTTTATATACTATACCAATCTAATAAGTGCATCAGATATTGTAAGCATGTTAATTTATGTTGCAAGGTGAGTTATTTTTCTAATAGATCTGTGAATAAAGCTTCTTAGCTTATTTGAAAAATATCCTGAGATTTTAGGGTGAGTAGCAAAGTTTATCCCCACTTACAGGGTCTTCCCTATTTATTTCAGATTTTTTTCCAATCCTGTGCAACCAACAGATGACAGAGAAATACAGTGCATGCTAAACCTGATCTAGAACATCATCTTTACACCTGGTGTAAAATTTTCAAGTTCCATAATATGGCATCTAATTGATCTCATTTTATTATGAATATAAAAGTCTTCACTTTAAAAAATCAGCTATGCTAATGTATTCATATTAGGGCCCTGTGTAAAATTTCACTTGCATAAAATATTCTACTGCAAAAATGTTTGAGAGATTGTGCTTGATATTTCTAAGATTCCTGCTAGTTTTAAAAGTCTCTGGAGGGCTGGGGATATAGCTCAGTGGAATAAGTGCTTGCCTAGCAAGCTCAGAGTCCTGAGTTCGATCCCCAGTACCGGGGGGAAAAAAAAAAAAAGAATTGTTTTGGGCTGGGGATATAGCTCAGTGGAATAAGCGCTTACCTAGCAAGCGCAGGGTCCTGAGTTCGATCCCCAGTACCGCCAAAAAAAAAAAAAAAAAAAAAAAGTCTCTGGAGACTTAACTGTATGCTTCTGGAGATTTAACCATTACGCTTCTGTGTACATTCATTGCTAAGCAATTCTCTGTCCCTCTTCTGTTATGAGAACGGTCTACGCATCTTGCTTTGAGATCTCTAGCAATGAGTCAGCAGCAAGAGTAAGATGGGACATTAGGAGTCAGGTTTTTAGATCTGGGACACTTTTACATTTGACTTCACTGAACTAGCTTGATACCACAATTATGGTGTTAGCACAGCAGATTTTGTTGATGAATCAATTGGCCTCAGGCAGATAGTAACCCCAACTACAGTAACTCCCTTCCCCTCCCAGGGGGCACAGACTCTAAGGTGCCCTAGTGGATGCCTGAAACAGCATTGTAAGCCCTATCAGGACAATGTTTTTTCTTGTATACACATACATATGTACCTAGGATAAAGTTTAATTGATAAATCATACACTGTCTGAGGTTAACAAGAATAGAATAATCATAGCAATATATCATGAGTAAGATTGCTAGCATCACTACTCTTGCACTTTGAAACCATTATTAAGTAAAATAGGGTTACATGGACACAAGCACTGTGATCTGCAGCAATCTGTCTGGTAAGGTAGGTGGTCACATGGTGACTAGCATGAGGGTAGTGTATACAGGACAGCTCTGCGAGGCGAAAGGATAATTCACATCCTGGGAAGGGGGAGTGGGACAGTGTGGGATTTCATCATGCTACTCAGGATTGTGTTCAGTTTAAAACTTTTGAAGTGTTTATTTCTGGAATTCTCCATTTAATATTTTCTGCCTATAGCTGACTGTGTATGATGAAACTGCAGACAGCCAAACTGCAGAGAAAGGGGGGATATTTCAGATGTCACCTGATGGGTTTTGCAGATCTCTTTCTCTGACTTGAGCAGAGCTGTCTTGCTGACTGAGTCTTGGAGTGACAGCCGTCTTACTAACTGAAATCTATTACCTGTGTCTATGGGGTAAGGAGATAGTTGTGGGAGAACCTTCAGTGTAGCCCGCTATACTTCTGCTTCAAGAGTATTTTAATCACAGGAAGTTCTTGTTTATGTTTATACATTTGCTCAAATCTCAGGAACAGAGTTTGTAAATTTTTATAAACAGCTCTGCTTTCTCCTAAGATGTTTTGCGAAATGCTGGCTGCTTCTCCTGGGGTCAGTGGGACTGAGGTTGCACAGTCTCTGCCCCTGACTGGGGCACTCATTGTCCTGAATCTGTCATTGCTGTGAGTGCAACTACTGTTTTATTTTGCAAATAATACTATTTGAGTGCTATGCTGGCAGTCACTTCCTGGATGCGTGCAAGCTGAAGTAGATTTCTCTGCAGTCTGATGCTAGGGAAGTTTTTAAATGACCTGAAACACTCCACCTCCATTTCCATCTCAAGGCCGGTATTAAAGGAGGTCCCGACTAGTGCCCTCTGCCTAGTGTACATTACTTCTGGCGGTGTTTCCTCATCCGCCATTATCAGCCGGCCAAGTGGAATGGTGTAAAATGTGTGAAAGCTTCTTTCTACTTTATCTGTCAGTAAATTCTTTTGACACCGTCAATTTCCTGTATTTTCATAAATACTGTGCATGTATTTAGTTTCAACTAATCCATAGTGTAACCCCTTTTTCAGGTGCTTCCTGTTACACTGCACTGTGAGAAGCACTGGTTCAAGTCAGTCTACACTGTTGAAATCTAGGTTGCTTCTTACGTTTTCAATATAAACAGCAAAGAGATGAACCTTCAGCAGGCATCTTCAAGGGGACTCTGTGTCCTGCTGCTCCCTAGCTGTTGTGGCAACACAATTGAGCACTTCCGGGTAACTCGCATTTTATAGCTCTTTGCCTCTTAGGTTTCACGGGGGAGAATCTGTGAAATTAGTATCAGAGCTGTCTCCAAGACAGAATAACTAATCATTTAGCTGTAACTCACACTTTATTGGGTGTGCTAGCTGGTACTTTGGTCCCTCTTGCCCCTTCTCCAAGCAGCATTTAGGAATTCTTTCATCTACAGGTATTTGAGGAGGGGAGAAGGAACCAGAAAACATATGGGGGATGTCTACTTTATTGCTCATAATTAGGGAAAAGCTGTGTATTTTTTTGGAATGTTATCCAGTATTCTAACTGCATTTACTGACACCTTTTTTTTTTATTCCTGGAGAAAGTCTGGAATTCAAATCACTGATTTTAAAAACAACCTAATGAATTTCACTGTAGGCAGTTTTTCCTCATTTTCTCTTAGAGGCTCTCGGTTGGAGCTCAAGCTCATTATTGTCTATTTTACATTATCTAGCCAACAACTGTTTGTTGTACTCCAGCTGCCTTGAATCCTTTTTGAAACAAAGCAAGGTAGAAATAAATGTGGAGCCCTAGGTTCTTTTTTCTGTAACACTTCTTATGTCCTCTTTGTGCTATGACTTACATATTTTTGTAACTCTCTTACCATTCCACAAAGTTAAATTAAAGATGGGTCTCATCTTCTGGACTGTGGAGAGGTTGGTGATTTGCCATCACTGAGGGTTTGCTGGTGATAGAGCTGGCGTTTAAACCCAAGCTTGGCTCCACCCCCTCATGGAACCCCAGACCCGCCTCTGCAGTTGCCAAGCCAAGGTAAGCACAGCATCCACCCCAACCTTTTACCAGATGGAGCTGTGACCTATTCAGAAACTTCAAGGCTCAAATGAACTGAAATCAGGACTTACCCTTAGTACATCAGGGCTGGTTTAATGCATGGACCTCCATAGCTTTGATTCTGGGCTTTGTATGACCCACAGGGTTGAGTGGTAGCTTCCCAGAGGGTCTGCTGAACCCCTGCCCCCTGAACCTCAAAACACTTGGTGGTTTGTCCTGGTAGCACCTCCAGTCTGACTTTTCCTTTATTAAAGTCACCTTTAGTACACTCTCCTTCACTAAGCCTTTCAAACCTATTTCCATTTCTGTATTAAACTGGGGAGAAAGATCTCTAAGGCCTGGAGAGTGCTGTGGTGATTAAAAATAATGATGCATGTAAAGTACCCAAGAGCTAGTAAGTTGCTGTTCGTGACAGAGGTATGCATGGTCCCTGCTGAGTGCAGACATGAGGAAGTGTTTTGGAGAGAAGAAGGCATTCATGGAGCTTCCTGCCACTGTGACATTGCATCCCTTCCTAGGTATTATGTGAGGCTTTGAGAAAAGATTCCACTTCGGGTGGCTCAGGGGTCACTTGCTGGGATGTTGGAGGGTGTGTGGGCGTGTGTGTGCACGTGTGCGCGCGCGTGTGCTCATGTGCTGGAGAGATTGATTTCCCTCCAGTCTCTTGGGAGCAAGGCCCATTTGCTTTCATCTTCTTTCAGAAGCCTCGCTGCTCACACCCACTCCTCCCTGACCCCCTTTCCTCTGCATGGAGACGTGCCCTGGCTTGGGCCTCAGGCTGCTCCCTGTTTACACCACACGCTTTTGTTTTACTTCTGACCTTGCCCTCTTGATGGCCTTGCATGGTGGTCTAGTGTGCACCTCTCTTCCGCTCTGCTTCTGTGGGGTATAAGAGTCTTCACTGTGCTTCCCAGCTCTCCCGGCCATGCCTGCTCCCTTCCCAGTTTGCTTCCAGGAGTGTCACCTCCGTGGGGTCCTCACACATTTAATCCCATCTGGGCCTCTGAACACAGAGGTTGACGTGGTTGCTGGAGCTCTGTGCTGCCCTCTCCTTCCAGGGTTCATTCTCATGAGCAGTCCTGCTGTTCAAGTCTGTTCAGACTCAGGAACCCAGGAGAGGCTGCCCTGGCCACCCTTCCTGAAGAGGTTCACCCTTCACCCTGAGCCTCCTAAAAACACAGCAGGAACTTTAATTCCTTCATAGCATATCAGAGTTATTTTTATTTGCCACACTTAAAATTTTACTTGCTTTTCTTCCTCACCCTTCAATTAGAATGCAAGTTTCAAAAGGTCAGGGAACAGTGCCTGGTTTGTGGCAGGTTCTCAAGACTCTCTCCCTTGAATTGATTAATTTGTTCCTCTAGTCTCTTTTCTGCTCCTGCTCGTGGGGTGATTTGCTAACTCTACCTTTATTTGAATCAGAAATTACCATCCTCGGTTCCTTTCCTGGAGACTTTGTCTTGTACATACTGTGTTTTCCCAAAAATAAGACCTAGCCAGAGGGTAAGGCCTAGCATGATTTTTTCAGGCTGCTTGTAATATAAAACCTACCCCCAAAATAAGTCTCAGTTAAGATCATCAGACAGACAGACACGTTTAGTGTGTCTGGTACAAAGCACTGTGGACATAATTAATTACAGAATACTAATATTAATGTATAATTAAATATGAATAATATTATTGGCATTAGTACTTAAATGATAATATAAACCATAATTGAGTATTTGTAAATCCTCTAGTAGGCATCTTTGCAGGACAGGTAATTGCCTCTGTAAACAGATGAATTTGAGACTTATTGCCAAATGATCAGTCAGAGCACAGACACAACACAGATAACATGCACACTTGATAACAAATGGATGTGATTGTATCTAATATGAATCTTCATAATTAAATATGTTTTATATTGTTCTGGACACACTTAATGCACCCGTGTGAAATAAACATTTCTTGAGTGTTGGTGGCTGCAATTTTCTGTCACGTTTGCATGAATCATCATTCTTAACTGCCATCATTTTTGTTGCCACTGCTGTATTGTGAGTCTTCAATTAATACTTGATTTAACAGAAACTTGGCGAAGCCCAGCCTGCAAGAGGCTGTGACTTGGGTGAGGGATCCATGGGATAAAGTCACCGACAGCTGTGCGGCCAGTGCATTGCCAGCAGCCGCATGGATAGGAAGTGCTCACTAACAGAGGGCTCTCTTGCCAGATACGAGAGATTGGGGCCAATGGTTCTACAGGAAGTGGAATCACAAGAAAATCAGGCTGAAATTCAGGGTTTGGCTTTGACAATGTTCCAGATGAAGACAACATGAATGTATGTGAATAAATGTAGACATCTGTATAGGAATAAGTGTAGATTTCTGTATGTGAAAAACATGAAATAAATGTGGATTATTGTACATGAAAAAATAAGACATCCCCTGAAAATAAGCCCCATTGCATCTTTTGGAGCAAAAATTAATATCGGACCCAATCTTATTTTCAGGGAAAATTGTTAGTTTCAGCTCCTTCCTTTTCTCCATCTCTGCAGCTTCTTACCTGTCTGTTTCTCATCAGGATCAGACCACAACCTCCTAAACTTTGACAGTTTTGTCTTGTGTAAATGTTCCAGGGTGATCTTCTAAACATGCTGATCCTGCTGTTGAAATGCTCTGCTACCTGGCTTGGATCGTGATATGAACAAAAGTAAAAGGACTCTCTGAGTACAGTTGGAAAACTGAACATACCCTGGGTATTGCATATTATTAAGGAATTATTTTTGTTGAGTGTAACAGGGATCTTGTCATGCTGAGATATTCATCTGTTGGAGATAAATACCAAAGATTGTATTGGTAAAATGATGTCTGTAATTTGCACTAAAATTCTGCATGTTTTTGTTTCTCTTGCTCTTCTTGTTTGACACTTTTCCTTCTCACCATTTCACAACGCACCTCGGAGGGAGCACTCCCAGATGTCCCTGTCTGGTCCTTACAAACTTGCTTGAACATCACTTCTTTGATGCAGCCTTCCCTGACTGCTCCATTGGAAGTGGTATTTTGCTCCTTTGAACATACTAATACTATGTGTTCTTTATTTGTGACAGCTACCAATCTATACTGTTACTTAGATATGTACAGTATCTCTCTTTGCTGGTCTGGATTCTTTGGCTGATTTTAGTAAAAAAAAAAAAAAAATTCATGAGTCGCAAAGCAGAAAAACAAAAACAGAAAGGTTGCTTGGTTTTTGGCATAACCAGATTCAGTGGATCAAATTATGTCCTCAGGTTTGTGCAATGTTTCTCTTTCCATTTCTTGGCCCCATTTTCATTTGTGTTGGCTTTACTCTCAAACAAACCTTGCCTGTGTGGTGGTTTGTGTTACATTGCTCTTAAAAGAAAGAAAAATATTCTTCTCTTTCTCGGATACTGCAGAATAAAGCACTATGATAGACTCTTGCTAGCAGGAATTAAATCCTGTTTGTTCCTGAACCAGTCATTATGGTTTGGGGGTGGTTGGGCACACTGATTGGCCAAACTTAAATTAAGTGGCCATCTTGTAGCTAAGAATGGAGCCAGTCTCACTTAAAAATCATCCAGAGATTGAGCGTCCACTGCCCAGAACTGCTTATTAAATATTAGTAGACTTGTAGTTACCTGGGTTAAGGGGCAAGGAGACAGCACAACTGCTACTGAAATGAAGTCCCTTTTCTTTCTTGCTAATCTTGCTCTTTCTGTTTTGTTAATTGCTTAAACTCATTACTACAGATTTCACATATCTGAGTGAATGCCATCACGGACTGGACTGTTGCCCTTGCTTCTTGGCAAACTCGTTCTGAATTCCAAAGGGAAATGTAATTTGGTTTAAAGAACAATAGGGGACCTTGTAGTGTGAAACACAGGGAACAAAAAAAGCATCTGTTGGGCATTTTGGAAAAGCCTGCTTGGAAAGAAAGGGAGACATGCAAAAGGCTTCTTAGCAGAACCTTTGCTAGTACCACACACTTGGTTGTTTCTGGCTCCAGGATGGGCTCAACTAGGAAGATGGAAGAGAAAAGGGGCAACATGAGCACTGAATCCAGCAGATCCACTTGGATAATTGTTGCTGGCTTTTCCCATTCATTCCTTGAACGTTGTACATAGGCTACACTCTGCCAGAGTTCAGGGTGGCATGGGGTATTCCCACTTGAGGTCTCCCTCTTCAGTGGACACTCACTGTGATTAGCAGACCTGAGAGTTTGAATCCAGTTTGGAGGAAATCAAGAGCTAGCTATAAAAGTAGAGTGTAAATGGCATAGTGTTTCTTCGAGTTGGTTAGAGCTGGGTTCAGATCTCATTGTAGTCACTTAGTGTAGTGCCTGTGTGACTTTAGACATGTTAGCAAATCCCTGTGAGCCACAGTGTGTTGATCTGTAAAAGGCAATAAAAATACTTCTCTTAAGAGGTCATGAAGGGTAATTGGGGTAATGTATGTAAAAGGCTTACATATGGTAGGTGCTTGATAAAAGTTTTGTTCCCTCTTTGTTAAATACCAGTTCGCTGACCTTGCCGACTTCTATAGGTGAAATCCTCAACACTTAGCATTGTTATTGGGGTCCTTTTCCTAGCAGTTATCTGTTTAGAATGTCGAGGTGCCCTAGTGATCAACCTTGTGACTGAACTTTTATAATCATTTTGCAACCATCAGGGTAACGTTTGAGTCAGGCAAGAATCATCAATGAATTTTATATGTGGGGACAGGTGGGATTTTGATGAGGAGGAGGATATGTGCATGGGCTTAAAGAAGGAAGGAAGTGAAACATTAGGGCACTTGGAGAAGAACTAATCAACACATTGATCAGGTGACTAAAATTAAAATTACTTCTGAGGGACAGGTGGACATTGTGTGCCTCTAGATGCAAGACCCTGAGAAGGAAACAACATTGTCTATGCAGAGTTTTGGCTGAGGATACAAAACCTCAATCTTATCAGAAGGCTGTGCCAAACACACACAAAATGAGGAACACTCTTCTATGTAAAAAAATGTTAGGGGGTAGGGTGTATTCTTAAAAAGTGCTAGTGTCATAAAAGACCAGGAAAGGCTGCTGAAAGTATTCTAGATGGGAAAAGACTAAAGAGGCCTGTCTGACAATTTTGTGCAACACCTGACCCTAGACTGAATCTTGTCTAGAGGGGAATGTATGATAAAGGACATTATTAGGTCACCTGACAAAATGGGGATGTGGTTAGATGTGATAAAAGTACTGACAGTGTAAATTTATGAAGCCAATAGCTCTACTATGGTTATCTCTTTTCTTAGGAAATGTACCCCTAGGTGTTTAGGAGTAAAAAGATATAATTTGTGTAACTTTCCCTAAAATAGTTTAGAAAAATGAATTTATGCACACATGTAATACACATGTATAAACCTTTGCATGCGTGTACACATGTGCAAGAGAGGGGAAAGGGGGGAGGCAAGGGGAAGTGAGGAGAGGGACAGAGAAGGTGGGGCAAAGAGTAAAATGTTGATAGATAAACCTGGGGAAAGTGTGTATGGGTATTTTTTATATTATTTTCTGCTTTTGCAAATATCTATATTAGTTTGAAATTATTTCCAAAAAGTTAAAAACACTACCCTGGAGACCTGGGTCACCAGGAGGTGTTGGAGTGATGGTGAACAAATGTGTATTGAAAACATGTCCAGGGAATTCTGATGTCTTCCAGCCACACCTGATTGGAAGGAGGATGCTGGACTCTGGCAGCCAATCTCACTTGACATCTAAATTCTTTAATTAGGATTTAGTGGTGCTTGAACCAAGAATTATAACTGTAAAGTCTTGAATGAAACAAACGTTGTGACCAAGGACTAAGTAGGGAGACTAAGGAAAGTTTAGCCTACATAGGTGAGTGTGTAAGATAGATCGTTTTTCTTACTTTTCTAAAAATCAACCTAATTTTCATTCTAAGCTCCAATTCTGACAGGTCACCAGCAAGTTCAAAGTTGTTACTGGGGCTTCCTTTTCCAAAGTCTCCCAGAAGTCCAGGAACCAGATGAATAGAGTGAGTAGAAGAAGGGAGGACCTTACTCAGTGTTTATGGTCCACGCTAGGCACCATGGAGCTGCGTGGTCCCAGCCCACTCCCTGCAGGTCTGGTCGGTGGCTTTGCTGCTTATTTCCCATGTAGAGTATACTTGGAATCTTGGGCCAGCTGGAACCCTGCGGGCCAGGGATGCTCCTATGTTGGGGATCTCTTGCAGTCACCCCTGTGAGACCCAGCCACTACCCTGGTGCAGTGTTACTTAGGGTGTTACTTAGTGGCTGCTGCCACTCAAGGGACCCCATGCCCAGTGGAATTCTTACCTTCTGGGTCTATTTGTTTTCTACTTCAAACCTCCAATGACCTTGAGCAACGTCTGGAACATCTGCTTACCTATTAGCACCATTTTTCAGTGGTATAAGGATTTTATAAACGAGAAGATGGGGCCACAGACTTATTCACCTACCTACTTCCTTGGAATTGGCTTTGAAGTAGAAGTGAGAACCACAGAGAACACACACACACATACACACACACACACACACACACACACACACACACACACACCATGAAAAATTATCCTGACACACAGATTTTCATCTCCTGTGTATAGTTCAACTTAGAATTTAAGAAAATCCCATCCAGAGTGGGAGAATCCCATCCAGGTGAAGTTCCACCTCCTTACCTGGTCTTTGGCAGCCATGTTCTCACCATCCAAAAAGCCAGAGTGTGAATTGCTCATCTCTGAGCCACTGCAAAATGTTTGCAAACATTTTGGTTTCTAACTTTTCTTTCCCCGATTAAGGACTTTACTTTAAAACTGGTGGCATGTTAAAAGAAAAATCTGCAAACTCCTGATGCCAAAGTGATAGCAAGGGAATAGTAACTTGAAAATAACTTTTGTCCACAAAAATGTCTGCTGAGCTTTTTTGATTCCTATTGTTCTAGCTGTAACATTTATAGATACTTATGGGCAGGATCAATGCAAAAGTCAAAGAGAACTTAATTACTAGGCTCTGAAGAGGCCAACAGTGAACTCGCAGATCTGTGATGGGGACTTTCTGGCTTCTGTGAATCCCCAAGGGTTGCGAAAGATGAAATCTCTCTGCAGGGAGATCCCAATGAAAGCCTGCCCTCCTTGGATTCACCACTGTGCCCATGAAACAAAAAAGCCAGGGACAGTCATTTGAAGGAAAAAGGGACTCATGTTTCGTGGTGATTGTTTCTGCAGCAGTCTTACATGTATTACTCCACAAGGCTCATGGCAGTCCTAAAAGTAAAAATAATTACCTGTTATCATTTTGGAGATGAGAAAACAGGTCTAACGATGTTGACTGATTTTTCCAAGGTCACAAAGCTAATCAGTGCTGGAGTCTGATTTCCAGATCTTTCCCTGTCGACTAATTTGCCCATTTACTTCTGGTTGAGCTTCATTCAGCTATTGTGCTTCCCTTCATTGCCTTCCCTCTCTGAGTTTGACTCTTATTTTTAGGCTTTGGGTCAGGATTTTGTTCCTAGATCCTAAACGTAGGTCCCTACTGTCAATAGGCCCTTGTCAATAGGCCTGGAAACAGGAAGGGCCACGTAGCACTTCTCTAGAGACTGGCTTGGCCCAGTCCTCACAGTCTGACAGCAACTCCTGGGGAATGGCTCTATGTTTAGGTGGACAGAGAATTTCTGGGCAGCTGTCCATGACTGAGTGAGAGAAAGGACACACCGTGGGCTTGTATTGTATGTTGACTTAGTGACACTTGACAGATTTGTGTAGTTAGAGTTGTTGAGACAAGAGATGCAGAGCACGTGGACCCATCACTGCCTGGGGGCAGGAGAGTTGGTGGCAAGTGTCCTCTCTTGACAGTGTTCTCTTCCTCTAGGTCCACTTGGGCTGCCCTGTTGAAGGTAGAGATGTGATGATATTTGCTGGAGTTTTTCTGGAGGTAGAGGAGAATAAACACCTTCCTTAAGTGTTTTACTTTGCCTTTTTGAAACCTCAATTCAGTGCAGTGAGAAAAACCATACGATCTTAAGACAGATCTGGAGTCTGAAAAGTGCCTCATCATCCCAGATGAGCCACAGAGGAGTTAAGGAGTTGGGAATGGGCCCAGGGTGCCCTAGCTGGTAGAAGGTATATCTCAAATTGAACCCAGTTGCTCTGACTCCAGGTCATTGTCCTCACTAGAGCAGATATTATCTGGGTCCCAGCAGTGAGGCGTGTGCTGTGTGATGGCAGGCACTTCTCCAGTGTGCCAGCACCTAGGTGAGATTTAATGAGGTGCTGATGAAGGAAGGGAGCGGTGGAAGGAAGGAGGCAGGAGTTGGATCTCAGTACCGCCCTTCACCAGCACTGACCTTCTCTTCTTCCCTGTTCAAACTACTGAAAAGCAGTGTATTAGCACTGTCGTTGGCAGAAGAAAAATTCTTACACCATCTCTCCTAAGTCTTGGGAGTTGGGAGACTTGCACCATATGAAATGTTTGGAAAATCAGGACTGGTGAACATGTGTTATTCTATGTGGTAAACTCTTACTGACTCTCCAACATGTGCCACAATCTTCTAAAGTCCAAACAGTGAACTCAGAGGATCGGGGAGGCTGGTGGGGGCCTCTTTCCCTCTCTTTAGTGGGCACACCAAGTGCTCCGTATCCCTCAGTTCTCTTAGTTGCCATTTTGTTTCCCATTCACAGATGAGAAGATGGAGGCTTGCAAGGGTAGATAACTTAGATTTAGCAGTCTTGGAAGGAGCTGAGCCCTGGAGGATTCTTTGAGGTTATGATACTTGTGAGTAAAACATACCTGGCTTGAATAAAAAATGATGGAAGGCTGCAGACTTACCAAAATAAAGTTTCAAGAAATTGGCCACTATTACTGGTTGGATTTCCTGAAACTTCCATCGTGAGCCAACCTCCAGACTAAGGTACTTGCATTGATTGCCCTTCTTTCTGTCCTTCCTCCTTCCTCCTTCCTCCCTCCCCCTCTCCCCACCTCTCTGATTCTTCAGGGATGCAAAGTCTTGAATTCCCTTGACTAGCATAGTTTTTGTTGGGTGTGCGTACAGCTTGTTAATCAAGCATTCACCAGGGGCATGCCCTTTCCTTTGTCCCTCTGCACCCCCAGCCCTCCCCAGGCTATACCTTGCACAAGGTCTCAGCTCTCCTGGGCCAGGAGGGACTCACGTAGAAAATGTATTGGGAGTGAGTCATCATCAGATTGCTTTGAAGATGCAGGTTAATAGTAAGGGTCAATATTATTATCAGACACAATATAGACTCTTGTTTCATCTGAGAGCTTTGAAGGCCTACCATGTGCTTGACCTTGTGCTAGGACATGTCTTAATTCTGAGAAGCAGGTTTTATTATTCCTGTCATGTAAAGAAGGACACGTAGGTCCTGTAGGTTAGAGAACTTGCCTGTGTTCTAATATCTGGTAGGAGGCAGAGCCCAAATTTTAATCTAGTCGTCTTGAGTGTAGGTCATTGTCTTTCTTGATCAGACGCTCCCTGGGGCTTTGAGCGCAGTGAGCTGTTTGTCCTCATTTTGGGGTACTGCTCCATTCATCCGCTGCTCCTGGCAACGCTATAGAGGGACCTGGTGGTTTCGAATACGGCTGTCGGCTCACTGGACATTATCCAGCCTGTGGGGCACAGAGATGGAGTGGATAGTACGCGCCCTGCTGTAACCTGTGTCTTTGGCCGTGGGGCTGGTCTCCGCTTGTCTCTTTTGGATGCATTGTCCGGATGTAACGAGGGTATTTGGCTCTGCTCCCAGAGACGTACCGTGACCATGCAAAGTCAGGGAGCGTCAGGGAGAGCATTGCTGGTGTCCAGTGGGCTGGGAGCAGGCCCCTCTGCTGTGGATCTGGCCTCACCAGGAGGCTCTGCTAGGTTTGGGCAGCCAAGGCAAATGTGAACTTGTGTAACTTTGTCCACCTGCTGCACAAGGGATAGCCACGCTTCCTCCATTTCAGACTTGCTTAATACTAACAATAACAGTGGTAGTAGTAATCACAATGAGAAAAAGAAATACTGACTAAACTATTATTACTAGGTGTCAGGCACTGTTCTGAGCATTTTACAAATATTCGTTTTAATTTTAATAACACTTTAAAGTAGGTACGATCAATATGTATCTACCCCTTTTATAGAGGAAGATGCTGAGGCCTAAAGAAATCACATAACTGGTGTGACGTAAAGGAGGACCCTGGGATCTGAATGTGTGGAGCTGGTTTTCAGCACATTACAACATTTTTGTCCTTTATGTTGTAAGCAGGCTAACCCTCCCCCCACCCCAGCCAGGGCAGTGTAGCACTTGCACCATCTCCCCACCCTCCTCTTGCACAGGCTCAGGAGGTTTACAAAGTGAGGACCCAGACCTCCAGCTGAGTCACTTAGTTAAACTTCTAAACTTCTCAAGGTGACACAATGAATCAACCATTACCCCTGCTGTGTGTGCATACTTGACTTTGGATACACAGCAGTAGGAGCAACCTCATTCCCAGGCTTTCCACCTGTTGTCCTGCTTCTGTGCTCTGCTTTCTGCTCTGGGGTTCTTTCTCCTCTCTCTGTACTGTACCTCCGCTAAGAGCCATTGCAAATGTAGCTTTCGCGGTGAAGCTTTCTGCTCGCTTTACTTCCCTGAGGCAGGACGAATACCATTTCTCCTCAGCTCCCGTGGCATTTCATATGCTCCCTAATGATACTTAAACCAGCACATTTTAGCTGTTGGCCTGTGCCTGGCTCCCAGGCATTTCTCACTGTGGGGCCTGTTCAGCTCCATCCCTAGTGCCCAGTACGGCGCTGTGGCTGCATCTAATGGGTGTTTGTGGCTAAAAGATGGGGAGGCCCGAGGCCAGCAGGGCAGCCTCCTGTAGCTTCATCCCTTTCTTTCTTCATACAAACAAGTGAATCTCAGAGCCCAGAGGCCCAATGATAGTTTAATAAATGAAGGTGTGTGTGTGTGTGTGTGTGTGTGTGTGTGTGTGTGTGTGTGTTCCTTTCTAACATGTGGGCTTCAAGGCTTCTGGTTTCTACCTATATTCTGGTCTTGAGAACTTGGGGCTGTTTTGGCACATTTTTATTTTTCAGGGCAAACTTTTAACTCCATTGATCAGGCCGGGGATATAACTCAGTGGCACAAGCGCCTGCCTGGCAAGCATAAGGTCCTGAGTTAAATCCCCAGTAAAAAAAAAAAAAAAAAAAAGATTCCATCGATCAATTGGCATTTTTGTGCCAGTTGCTGAAAAACAGGTCTTCTGGGACAGCAATTATTATGCCCATTTGAAATTGAGGAACAGAGGTCCTGGGAAGTTAAAGAATTTGGTCACAGAGAGGTGGTAAGTGGTGGCCCAGGGCTGCTCAGAAGCAGATCCACGTGTTGGCCTCCTGCGAAGCAGGATGCATGGACGAAAGACAGATTCTCATTCACACCAGCTTCACAGAGTTGGAAACTTCAGTGCGGAGACCCAGGCTTCTGTGTGTCATAAGCTCTCTAAGTGGCTCTGCTGCACAGACTACAGGATTTGAGTGTGCTGTCATCCTGTTCAGATTGCAGCCCATGTCAGCACCAAGCTCGCTCCTACTCTCCTACCTGTGTTGGCTACTGGCTCAGTGAAGATGGGGAAGGGGTGGGGGAGGACCCTCTGCATTAGAGTCAGTCTGGCCGGTTTATCCTGGTGTCTCCCACCCCAGGGGCCCTCATTCTTATGAACTCATTAATGCTCTTAACAACTTTGCAAAATGACATCATTCACCCTACCGGGTTCACACGCTGGGCTCTCACCAGCCTCTGGGACCTCTTGTTCTCAGTATAAGCAATTTCTAAACAGGCTTGGGATTCAGATGTCGTTGGGGAATATTCAGTGACAGGGAAAGTTTCAATATTTCAGCTACTTTATACTGGCCACATTTGACAGATTCTTAAAAAGAAAGGAAAGATGTTTCTTTGAGGCTTCTTTCCAAGGCAGACTAAGGTTGAGCTGACATTCTGGGCTCTGTCTCCTGAGAGGCTTCCCTTGGTGCTAAGAGACCTTGTTGGAATCACGGAGCTGGCTGCAGCATCCAAGACTCCCATCGAGTGCAGCCCTTCTTGGAGGGACCACCTCTCTGTAGAGGGCTCTCAGGTGTCTTCTTTCCTTCTCTTGCCTATGTATATGTGCACACGAAAACGTACACACATGTACCCATGCACGCAGCCACGTGCACACATGCACTTGGATGGATTCCATGTCAGCATCTTTCTCATCATCTTTCTAGGAAATAGCTTTCACTTGTTGCTCTGGATACCACAGTATAGAAAGGTACTGGACTTTCTGGCTTCATTTTAAATCTGGTAAAGGGAGGACATTTTCTCTGTCCTCTCAGGAGGTCTGGTAGAGGAAAGTTATATTTTACTGCCCAAGGCCAACACCCAGAGTTTTTTACCCTCTCATGAATGTTCAGGGAACACAAGTTTCCTGGACCTGTCAGTCCAAGTAAGGTCGCAAAACATAGTTTATACGCATGTGTATGTAGGTGTGTATGTTTATGTATTTCTGATGTAAAATGTATTTTTTTGTTAAAAGTGAAAGCTACTGTCCTAGTGTCCCTGACCGCCTTATGTGCGCCCAGCTTCCAACTCCAGAGGAGACTCAGGAGCCTGTTAAGTAAATGTTTTTATGTCTACTCATATCTCGGAGAAATGTTCTGAAATAGTCATCACTTTTGATATTTCTGAAACTGTTTCTTCTCCGAAGTTGTGGTGATTTCAGTGTCTGTTGTTGTGAAGGGGAGCTGCTAAATCAGTGGCTAATACTATGTGTGACATTGATCAACTTCTCCGTTGTTCACTATCAGAAGTACTACTGGAAGATTTTTACATAGCTTAAGCACTATGTTTGAATTACAGGGAATATTATCTTTTCATAATTATATATCACAAATAAAGTGATGGTTATTTTCCTTGAAGAATTCAAAAAAACAAGTCAGGTCAGTCACACGTCAAATGTCACTGGCTTTTGTTTTCATAACATAGGACTTCCAGCTCCCCCAGGGTCTCATCCTATTGTTTCTGGGGATACCCAGGAAGGAGTGTCAGATATACAAAGACATTTCTTGTTCTGTTTCAGCAGCAACAGTAATGTCAACAACAACCCACACTCCACTGTACTCTTGGAGTCCAGTTCATTCCAGATCCTCAGTGTCCTTGGTGGCCTTGTTTCCTTGTTTCACTGGGGCACAAGCTCGTTGTGACTTCTGTCCCTGTCCTCTGGCTCTCTTCTCTCCTTCCCATATATTTTCTGGGGAGTGATCTGCATACAGTACCCAAATGTATCATGCTGTTTTCTCTTGCTAGGTTGATGTTCTCAGGCAAGTCTGCTTGGAAAATTCTTTCTCCTGTTTTAAAAGCAGATTGGCCACCACCTCAACTGGGAAACTTTCTCTGTCAGTCCTCAGAGAGAGGACATTCTTTCCTGTGGGCTCCTGTGGGATGTGTGTGTGTGTGTGTGTGTGTGTGTGTGTGTGTGTGTATGTGTTTCATGTACTGTGTGGTGCTGCACTTTCATATTTACTGATTGTCTCCCCATATCTGTGACCTTAGTGTTCAGTTCACTGCCTGGCATGCTGCCTGTGGGTGGAAATTCTTACTTATGTTAAGTTGAAACTCTCTTTGGATCAGTCCTGCGAGGGGGCCAGAGAAGAGGAGACTGAGGCTGCAGAGGCTGTGTGATGGGCATTGGGTCTGGGACAGATGTTTGGAGAGGCAGGTCGGGGCTCCGGTTTCTGAACGCTCAGCTCTTGCTCTCAGCGGAGCTGCCTCTTGGCCTTCTCAGAACCTTTTTCTTGCCAAGCTGCAGAGATGCAACTCTTTTTCAAGTCTTCAGGCCCCTTTAGAAATCCATCAATTTAAGAAGGACCAGGAAACGGTGAAAAGAGCAGCCCATTATAAGTAGATTCTCTTTCTACCCCTGGGGCTTCATTCACTGTGAGGCATTTGCATGAAGAATGGCAGCTGTGTTCTGCAGAAGGCCCACAAGCCCGTGAAGGCCCGCAAGCTGATGGATCATCATGGGGTTTCAGAAAAGGCCAGTTGACTAAAGAGGGCGTAGAAAGGCTATTTACAGAAGCAGTGGGAAAGATCTTGTTATAAGGGCACTAGAAAAGTGGCCCCAAGGACTATGTTTAAATAAGGCTTCAGAGAATCTGTTTTTACTATGGGTTTGAAAGTGTGAATGCTACTTCTGGAGAGAACCTTAACTTCTTACTCAGTAACAGGTGTTGTTGCCCACTTCTTAGATAGTTGCAAACATTACATACTATCATTCTCTCTATGGGGTATCATCTCTCCCCAAGACATCTGTGATGGTCCCAATTACACCTCCCACCCTGTTATGGTTTACGGCTTATTTTGCAGGGGGAACAATATAATACAGGACATATATCTTACCCAAAGAATGATATACAAAAGAGTGCAGGAAACCTGTCCACACACTAAGACCAAGGAATCCAGCTGAGGGCCTGGATCCCACAGAAATATCCTGCATGAGTCTAGTTGAAGACCTAGAGCTCATAACAATGCCTCCCTTGAGTCCACCTGGAGGCTCAGAGCCCATAACAATATCTCATGCAGGCCCATTTCACGGATCTGCACTGGGAAGGCCCAAAAGTCAGTGGTGGAATCTAGGAAGTCTGTGCCAGCAGGATGAAAGATCTATGCTAGCAGGCTGAGGCATCTGCACTAGAGCCAGGAAGCAACGCTGAGAAGAACCAGAGCTCCCTTGAAAGGTACCACAGCCATCCTCAGCAACAGTGAGGTCCCGAGCTCCTCCAGTGATCAAGATGGATGAGTTCCCATCAGGAAAGCCAACGCAGCAAGCTTCTCCAGGAGACTGGCAGTGCACTGTCTTCCCCTTCAGAGCCAGGAAGTGGTGCTCAGAGTGAGGACCAGAGCTCCCCCAAAGTGAACCAAAGCCATTGTTAGTGCCAGTGAGGTCACAAGCTGCTCGGAGGATGAAAACAGCCAGTTCATCAGGAAAGCCAGCATGACAAGGTCCTCCAAAGCAACCAACACCTCCTTACAGCTTCTACCAGCTCCCAGCCACCTCTCTCAGCTCTCCACAGCCTCTTTTCTTCTTCTCCAGTTCTGCCTCTTATGCTCCTGACAACAATCCTCAGGTGGCCTCCCACACAAAACACCATGCTCACTGAGTTCATCTGGGGGTTATAAGTTGACCACCAGTTGTCAATCTACTATACACCCCAAACCCATTTTTGTACAACAGACAGAATGATCTTTAAAAAACACCAATCTGAATTTGCTACATCCAAGCTGACAGCTTTTTGGTAGCTTCTGTTCCACTATGCTGGGAAGGAGCTAAGTGAGGTCAAGCATTTAGAAGCTAATGATAACTGGCAGAATAATTTTATGTCTGTTAAACTTAATGGTAAAAATATTGGGACTTCTGTTTTCCATATCTTTAAATTTCAATTTTCTAGTAATTTTTTGTATCTTATAAAAGTATCTGTCTATGACACAGTAGAAATATATGGTTTGGTAGTGTTGGCTAGCAAGGCCAAAGGCTTTGATCCTGCCTGCCTCTCTGGATTTGTGTTTGTTCTTTCCTGCCCTCCTCTGTGGCACAAACACACTGGCCTTTTGAACATCCCTTCTTCTTCCTTTAGCTGAGCCTGGTGGCGCATGTCTGTAATGGTAGAAGCCCAGGAAGCTGAGGAAGCAGTTAATTTTGTAAAAATCTGAGTTCACTGTCTCACAAAGTCAAAGAACAAAAACTCCCAGACAAGAAGAGGAAGTTTAAGAGTGTTTATTGGAATTAATAGTAATAATAATAATAGTAATATAATAATAATAATAATAATAAAAACTCTTGGTGGATATTTACCATGAGGGGATTCCAGAATTGGAATTGTAGGTGTGCTTTCTTTGTTTGGATCTTATATAGATGAGCAGAGTGTATGGGAGGCTTTTTAGAGTTTCAGAAAATCAGTTTTCCAGCTTGAAACCAGTTACTCTGCATTTCTGTTTTTCCAGGTCTGGTAGGGAGGTAGGGAGGACCTAATAATTTAGTACACTCTACCTAAGAACCATTTTCCTGGAAGGAAAGTTGTTTTTTAATCTCATCTTTTACCCTTCTTCCTGCGACATGAATTATCTTAGTGTGTGTGCTGTTTGGTTTTTATCCAGCTTTATTTTAGGTTGTCCTTATTTACAGGCTAACTAAAGAATCATGTACTATATACTATTACATTCTATTACACTGAGGCAGGAGGGTTGCACTGTGTTAACACTGAGACAGAGGTTCAGGGAGGCAAGTCACAGGCTCTCATCTCTAGAAGCAAAGCCCCTGCCCCGCCTGGGCAAGCTAGTAACTTAGTGAAGACTAGTTCTCAAAAAACAACAACAACAACAAAAAACCCTCACAAAACTACATCTATATCACGTAGACCTCGGCAAATGCTTTTCCTTTGCCTGAATGTTTCTTCCTGGGCTTCCCTGGCTGTGTTTTATTTTTTTGCTTATCTTCAAGTCTCAGGACATGCATTGATTTCTCAAGTTGTCCTTTTCCTCCAGACTAGCCAGTTACATATTGTCTTGTGTTAGATTGTTCACCTTCACGCTCCTTTACAAAATTACCATCAAATAGTCATTGTTGAAGGCCTGTCTTCCTACTAGAATGTGGGTCCTATGGGGGCAGAAGCTGAGACGTCTTTGTGTGCATCCTAATCCTGGAATCTTCCAGAGTGCCAGGCACAGAGGAGGTGCACAGTAGCCAGCTACTGAATGAGTGAGCACAGAAGCAACTAGCAAAAGTGCACATTGCTTATGTACTTACATTAATTATAATTATAAAACAACAAAGCAGTAGGCAAGTCAGAGAGTAGGTGACATAAGCGATCTGTATGGCACCCAATTAGACTACCACTTCCTGAATAACTGGAATTTGCCTAAAATATTCATAACCCCTAAGTATCTTGCATCTAAAGGGAAATATGAAATAGAAGTCCCCCTGGAGGCATTAGTCATCAGATGGGTTGTCAGGGCTGAGATCTGACTGATTCAGTGCATCAGAACAGATTTCTAGTAGAAGGGCCTCAATTTGGCTGGAGCAGAGGATTGTGCTTGGAGTCACAGGAAGTGACATACCTGGTCTGATGCTATGAGCAACCTTGGTAAGCAATCATGAGGATTTTGGACTTTGTTTCAATAATAAGGGCCAAGTCCAAAGGTTTAAGGATAGACAGGGTAGAAAGTGGAGAATAAAGAAAGGGAAAGGTGTTTTGAACAATTAAGTTAGCTCTTTTTATGCACAGATCCATGGTTAGTTGATTATTGTTCTCCCAGAGCTGGAACTTCCAGCTGCCTGTGCTCTGTTTAGAGTGGACCAATACAGCTGTGTCAGTCTGCTTTCTGTTACTATAATAAATATCTAAGAATTATCAATTTAGAAAGAGAGAAGGTTGGGGGCTGGGGATATAGCTCAGTGGAATAAGTGCCTGCCTAGCAAGCGCAGGGTCCTGAGTTTGATCCCCAGTACCGCAAAAAAAAAAAAAAAAAAAGAAAGAGAGAAGGTTTATTTGGTTCACAGACCTAAAGGTTCAGTCCAAAATTGGTTGGCCCCGTTGTTTGGGCCAGTGGTGGTATATCATGGTGGGAATGCATGGTGGAGCAACACAGCTCATCTCACAGCTGAAAGAAAAACAGAGAAAGAGGAAGGGGCTATTATGGTCCCACTGTCTCCTTCAAGTGTGTATCTCCAATGACCTGCAGATCTCCCTCTAGGCCCCATCTCACAATGGTTCCATCTCCTCCGAGTAGCATCTTCCTTAAAACCAGGCCTTCACTGTATGGATCATTGTGGGACACCTCAGATTTCAAGCTGTAGCACCAGCTTCAAATGAGCAGGTAGAAGTGGGGTGAGGGAAGGCAGAAGCGACTGTATTCTGTGCTGCCTGATTTAGGCCTAGGTGTGGCTAAATTGTGGGCAACCATCTGCAGGGAAACAAATCCAAGTGGATATCCTTTGTGAGAAGCTAGGGACAGAGGCCAGGGAACAGGGAAGGCTGATGAGGAATCCACTGTCACAGTTGAAAGAATTCGGCATTAGTTCTGTGTGTGTGTGTGTGTGTGTGTGTGTGTGTGTGTGTGTGTGTAATCCATCATCTTCTTTATCTGCATCATGCTTCGCTAAAGCTCTTGACTTAATCCAGCTTGACTTGTACAGATGTCGCCATCTGGCACTAGATCACGTGCCTTTTCAATCAAAAGAAAGAAGAATGATTCTATTCAGAAATGCAAGCCTGTGACTGAATGCCACCGTGGTGTGTCACAGCCAATGCCAAACTTGCAGTCGGCCTTTGAGGTTTTTAAAGTAAAAGGCTTATTTGGATTAAATATGAAGCAGAATTCTTCTAGGAAAAAAAAATCTCACAGTTCAAATAGCTTTCCTCTGTCCTGAATCATTAAAACAAACCTAAGGCTGCTGAGTGTGTTTACCGAGGGTCCTTAGGCTGCTTCCAAGAGAATGGTAAGAGGATATGGCCATAGCATTATCAGTGATTGTCATCGGACATTTTATTTATAGCCCTCACAGCTCTGCAGACAGCACTGCCGTGAGGTTCAGTGGAAAGTGTATTAGGCAGGGAATTAGAGCCTACAGCATAGTCTCTCAAAGTGCATCCTGTGGACCCCCTGCACCTTGGTTCACCGAGATGCAAGCCAAGATTCTGGTTCAGCCTCCCTGAGATGGACCCAAGAAACTCCATTTTTAACAGACTTCACCACCCCAGGTGATTCGGATGTACGCCCAATTGAAGAACTGCTTTTCAAAGGCAATGATTTTGAGTCAGGCCTCTGACTCCAGGTCTGTGTCTCAGTGGCTGTGCATGTGACTGAGGACCAGTCACAGACGTGTCGTCTATGAAATGGGGAAAGGGACAGTGTCTGCTCCCCAGGCAGGTAGTTGCAAGGATTCGATAATGCACTCATTGTCATGCATGACAGGAAGTTTGTGTCCAGTAAATGGAAGCCATGTGTCATCAGTGAGCTTCTGGCAGCCCAGAGCTATTCAGTTTAGTGCCTTGGGCATGTAATGAAACAGTAGCATGCACCATTGACCTATGAAAATGTGTACTCTCACTTTCTCTTTCATATAATTAAAAATTCTGCAAATTCACATTTACATTTAGGGTTCTTGTTTAATACTTTACTGTATGCACTGATCTCGCATACTGTTTAAGATTGTATACATAAAACCAAAGCGACTACACTTCTCACTTGAGTTAGGGATTTTCAAAGGCAACCGTGGGGCTACATGTGATGTTTGCTGTTACAGCTAACTTGAGAACCCCTCTGTCGCCCCCACAGAAGGTATCACTTCACTATACTTAAGTATAAAGTATAAAAATTGATTTATTTTGTGCTTTGATTTTTTTATCTGCAAAATTAAAGTAATGACAACTTGGGCTGCTGGTTAGGAATGTGAGATCACAGTTGTGAAAGGCACTTCTTCAGAAGAAAAAGTTTTAAATTGTCAAAGTAGAATTGACAAAAGTAATCATCTGCATGATGGATGGTCCTTCAAGATCAACTTCCAGAAACTGGTCTGGGTGTCTTGTTTTCTGGCTATAGGCACTAGCAGCCTTTTTATGAGGTTAGAGTGGTATTTAAGGAGGCCTTTCTTTTGTCTGGGTCATTTGGAGCTATTGATGGGACACCCGAGCTTCCAACACTGATGTCATTTCTTCTGGATCCAGATGAGGGTGGAGTTACACGCCTGCTTCTGTGGGCTTGCATTTATCAAGGAGCAGAAAAAGGAGAAAACCACTGAATGGTTTCCCCAGGCATATTTGTAGCTTTACATATTTGTAGCTTTCTTTTTTCTGTTCTTTTTTTTTGTGGCATCAGGAATTGAACTCAGAATCTTGCACTTGCCAGCCAGGCGCTTATACCCCTGAGCTACATCCCCAGCCCATTTGTAGCTTTAGAAGCTCCTCTTGCTATAAAATGATCTCAGTTGTTTGTCTGAGAATCACGGAACCTTAGAATCTTGGAATGGACTTTGATGCTCTGTTTAAATCTTTTCCATAGCATTCGTGATACAAGGTTGTTCAGGCCCTGCTGAAGCCCTCATGGCACAAAAGGGACCTTATTTTTCCCCAAAGTGACCATCTTCTGAACACTAGACATCTTTGATTGTTGGGTATCTCTATAACATCCTGCATCCTGACTCTGGAGCTACCATCCATCGCCTTAGATGCTATGTCCAATTCCTCTTCTGTAGGGCAGACCTTCCTGCATTTGAAGACTGAGCACTTTTTTTCCACACCATAGACCACTCTCCTGACATTCCTCACTGACTTGGCTTATGCCTTCTCTTCACATGTATGGTGGTTCTTGTGTTCAAAGCACAGAAATAAAGGAGGCTTTTCACATCTTTCTTTCCAAATGTTACATTTTTCAAGTGTTGGTGACATTTTGCTTATCACCATGATTAGAAGGGAATCATGGTGACAATTGTCTTGCAAAGTACTTGCAGGAGGTCCTGGTATGTCTGCTAGAAGAGAGGTAGTGATGGTTATCTGTAGAGGTTGTGTTTTCCTTCCTGTAAATCTATAGTCCTTCCAGGTTTCTGTGGAGCTCACCTCAACCTGGAGTCTTTCTGTGAGTCCACTGTTTGTTGAGACTTTCCCTCACCTACTCCCAGATTTTTGTCTGTGTAATTCACTGGATAGTCTTTCTTCTGGGTTCTGGAAAATCCCTTCTGGGGCTGCTAATTCAAGCTGGTGCTTCAATTTCACATGCAGCTTTCATTTTTTTAATTGTATGTTTATCTTTTAACTACTCATCTAAGTTTAAAATCCATTTAAGGCATGGACTCTGTCTTGTACATCTAAGTATTTCTAATCCAATGATTTTCATAGTCTTGGTCTGCAGTGATTATGGTAATAATTTATGTAATAAAATTACATAATATGTAATATGGTAATAATTACACCTTAAATTCCCTCCCTTGGTGACTTCAACCAGTGCTCCAATTTTTGTCTGAGGTCCCCCATTGTTTCCATCAGATGTTATACCTATAAATACCATTACTGACTGGGTTTCTCTTCTTTTGCATGTTCACTTGAGTCACTCAGGCTTATTTGGAATGGCAGCGTGTCTTCTTTCCACTAATAGCCAGCCCCTGTCCCTCCTGATGTGGTATATTCTTACTGAGTTGAATCAATTCAACTTTGGAAATATCTAAGACAGTTATGTAGCTGGAGGATAACTCAACAAGTTGTGACTGGCTGGCATTAGGCCTTCTCCAAAGAAGAGGAGACAAGATAGTGGGACAAGAAAGGTAATGAAAGGGAAGCAGAATCAAGCATTGGCTTCAAGTAGCGACAGAAAATAGCTTTAGAGATCACAACTTACAGAAATGCATTTTGCCACTTCATAAATTGCCTTAGGACTAGTTTGGGCAATCAAAGAGCTAATCATGTTGCTTAGTTATACAAAAGCTTAGTTTAGTTTTATAAATGCAAGATATTTCTGGACTAGAAGGTATCTTGAAGGTTTTGTTGTTTTAAACAAAAATAAGCAAACAGAGGGTTTGTCCTTTTGTTTGGACCTGAAGGGGATAATTAGCATGCACTTACTATGGCTCTTATCAGTTTATTTATTTACAATGAGAAATTTAACTTCTAAGGAAACTAAAACACTCCTGGTACAGCAAGTATATTTTTGCCCTGGGGAGGACCCTTGGCATGGACAAGAACCTGGCCCTTGGAGTGCTTTAGAACTTGGCAGAGGTCCTGCCTTGCCCCATATTTGTTATGCAAGTTTGGTCCAGTTGCATTACCTCTTGAAGCCTCAGTTGCCTTGTTTCTAAAATGAGCATGGTGGTCCCTGCGTTGCACAACTCTCCTGGGGACATCAGGAGCTAAAGGGGTTCTCTCTGCATGTGAGGGGATGGGCCGTGTGAAAAACTAGTGGGCTCTCCGGAATGTTCTTGGAGAGATTACAGTTTGTGTTGGTGGACACATGTTCTGGTTGGTTTCTCTTGTCACACTGTGGCTAGCCGATGTGTCCCATTTCCACAATGGAGTGTCCCTGTCAAGGGGACTCAACATTCTGGCTGCTGTCAGGGCAGCTTCCAGGACAGTGGTAAGATTCTGGCCTGTAAGCGACACTTCCCTTTTCTTGAGCTTCCTTTATTGCAGTCACCATAGGCTCTGTGCCACCAATTTTGAGTCTTGCCTTTTTCAAATCATGTGTTTTCCACAAGCTTTACTGCCTCTTAGTAGTTTTTGAGATCTTAGATTCGGTGGTTTTCAGACATAACCATGTGGGAGACCTGGGAACCTGCCATCCTTCTCCCAAACCCTGTTTCCAAATGTTTGAATGGGCCAAGGAATGTATCTTTAGCAAGTTTCTGGGATGATTCCCGTGCAGAAGGGGCATGACAGCATGCTGAGAAATAGCTGTTTGCTCTCATAACAGCTCTTTACCATAGAGGCTTATGATTCATGTAGTATTTTCAAACCATGGCTATAGGAAAGAAATGCTAGTTTGGGAGAATAAGATATGATATATTTGTCCTCTGAGTAAAGCCTAAACAACTTGAAGTATCGGTTAATTGCCCAAGACATTTGTGTATCAGTGAGAGAGGAGCCTCAACACTGAGATGGCCTCCACAATGCTGTCTCTGTCTGATATTCTAGGTTCAGCAAACTTGCCAACCTTTCCCTCTTTGGAGATCTACAAATTTTGTCTGCTCTTTCCTGGTGCCATAGTTTTTAAAAATCTTTGCCATCAATTTCCTTGTTTCTTTGCAGAAGGGAAGAATGCAACGTCTCTCCTTTTCTCAGAGCCCAGGTCTTTAGCCAGGGTCTGCTTAGGGGGTGGCAGGTGTACTGCGCTCACTGATGACACCATCAGAGTTCTGTCTTTGAGGACTATTGTTCAGGGCAGCAGTTGCCAGGAGAACTCTAGCATTGTGTTTCATAGTTGGATGAGAAAATCATGTATGTTTCATCAGATTTCTTTACAGAAGAACATCATGAGCTTTTAATATGCCTGTGCGCATTGTGTATCTCTGCAATAGGAAGATTGTTCGGAGTCATATCCAGAAGTATCTCAGCAGGCACTTTCCCTGTATGGTTCTAGCATTCCACAGAGCACTCACTGGGAAACAATACCCCAGGTTAAGGGGGCCACTGATTAGGGAGAAATAGTAAATACCGTAAAAGGGAGGAGGAGAAATAAATCCCATGTTCACCATCAGGGCTCACAGACACCTCTTCTCACATGCTGCATCAGTGCAAGGGCTGGGTGGATTTGAGCAGTGGGATCTGGAATCCTGAGAGTGCTTCATAGGCCAGCTTTCGTGTGTGATTCTGGTGGGATGGTCTTCACAGGCACTGGAAGCTTTGGGAACCAGTGTGGATCTTGCCTTCTTCCTTGTCTGAGGCCCAGTGCCTCTGAGCTCCATCCTTGGGCCACTTTTACACATCCTTCCCTCTCTACATGAAAGAAAAACGCAGCATTCGTTCATTCATTCATTCATTCATTCATTCCGCACACTGGGTGTGGGGTTGCCGTCTTCCTACCCATCTTTTAAGTCCTTTCCTCCTACAGTTCTATCATCTGCCAGAATTTAGCAGGAGCTCACTGAGAGCAGGAGTGCACTGCTGTCTCTGTAGAGAAAGCGTGTCTTATAGTAGCTTTTGTAAAATCCATCTCCTTGGAAACCCACTGACGCATAAATCCTTATCTTGAAAGGCTTTTGAGATGTGCTTTGTTCTTTCTACAGCCTGTTCCAAAATCCTTGTGTCTAAGTGTCCTTCCGGATTAAGAATACTGATAATCTCTTGCTCTCTTACTCAGCTCTGGATGACCCAGATTTCAGTTTTTTTTTTTTTTTTTTTTTTGCTTTTTTCAGGAAAGAACATGTATTAGTCAACTTCTTGTTACTGTAAAAAATGCCTGAGATAATTAACATATAAAGAGAGAAAGTTGATTTGGGCTCCCTGTTTTGGAGGTTTCCAGTCATAAAAAGGTGGACACACTGCCTTAGACTCTGATGGGAATACTGGATGGTGATGGTGGAGGGTGCATATGGGAGCAGAGCTGGTAAAGTCATGGCCAGGAAGCAAAAGAGAGGAAGAGGAAGACCCAGGGTCCAATAAGTACCCTGTGAAAGCATGCTCTCAATGAGCTGAAGGCCTCAGTGAAGACCAAACTTGTGTCTTAATGCACAGAGCTTTGAGGGAACATTCCAGAGTCAAAGTGGAAGGTGATAAAGAAAAGTAGGACTGATTTGGTCCTGAGACCTCAGTAGATTTAGAACTTCACAACTACTCTCCAACACAGATATATGTTATCACCTCCCACATTGAGGTGTGGGAGGGATACTACAACTCGGAAAGAGGACTTCTCCCAGGAAAGAGGCAGAATTTAAACCTAGGCCTCATTGTTAGGCTTTCCCAGGACCCACTGTCCCTACTACCTGCCCTAAGTTCTGATTTTCCTTCAGATCAGGTGATGGAGTGGACACTTGGCTTTGCCACTTCTGCTAAGAATTTTGAGCCATTTTGAGTCCACCCGGGGCCAATTTCCATAGGAGGTGGGCCAAAGAATCATTGAAAACCGCAGATAATTTTCACATTGCATTTCTAACCATGTTTATTTGCTGCCTTTTCTCTCATAAGTTGCATGAAAGCTGGGACTTATATTCTGTTCCCTGTTGAATCCCTAGCACTTAGACAAGTGCCTGGCACATAGTTTGTGGAAATGAAGGAATATGTAGCGTATATCTAACCTAGACAGCAATTCATTAACATAAGCCATTTTTTAAAAAACTATGAAATACTTTTGGCCTACAAAGTACAGTGAATAATGAGCATCAACATACTCACTACTCAGTTAAAGGGATAATGTGCAACTCCATTAGGATGAACTCGTTTTTGCTGCTGTCATAACTCTCAAATTCAAATGTCTTAACACACAACAAAGGAACAAACAAACAGGAAGTGTTGCTTCTCACACATACTACACATTCATACAGGGGGTGGTGGAGGCCTAATTTAAGATCCAGGCTTGGAGCTTCATTGTTGGTTACTGGCAGTGACAAAGGAAGAGATGATGACTGTACACTACCCCTGCGCCTCTATCTACAAGTGACATTTCTACATTCTTCTTCGGCCAAAGCAATTGCTTGGCTTGCAAGTGGTTGGAAGAGTCTCACCAGGTACTTAGAAAGAGGAGAATATAAATATTTGTGGATGGTTCTAAGCCCTGTTACAGTTACAGACATTGCACTTAAAATTCTCTGTGACCCTTTGCCTGGTCTCATTTCTTTCACTGTCCTCCAGTGAACATCTTTATACTTAATTTGTTATTATTTTGTTGTGGTTTTACTTTCCATTTCCCTGATTACGAGCGAAGCTGAGCATCTTCTTGTGATTAGGACCCATTTTGTTTTCATCTTTTGTATGTTGCCAGTTTATCTACCTTATCTAATTTTAAAAATTATTACAGTATATGTTCTTTTGTATTGATTTATAGGAATTCTTTATTTATTTTGCCTATTAGTATTTTATTGATTACCTGAATTATAAAGTTCTGCTGTATGATCTGCTGTGTTGCTCTTTGTTTATGGACTCTTTTGAAGCAATTTTTAAATACTTTATTGTGTCTCAGTCTTTTTTTTAATGGGCAATGCACTTTCTGCATCTTGCTTAAGAAATAACATTTTCTTTTCAAAGTTTTGATTTGCATGTTTAGGTCTTTATTCTATCTAGAAATGAAAGTTGTGAATTAGGACCTTACTTTTCTCCACTATGGCTAAAAAACTGTTCTAACACTCACTAGCTTGTTGGGCTTTTTCTTCATATATTATGTTTTCGTAACGGTAAATAGTTCCAGAGATCTTTATTTGATTTCATTAGTCTATGTGTCTATTTCTAGGCCAACAAATACATGTCTTAATCATTTCATAATTAAGCACTAATATCTGATAGAATAAGCATTATCTTTCCTCCCACCTCTGTTCTTCAAGATTGCTTTGGCTATTTTTGGGCCATTGTTCTGCCTTACAAATTTTAGAATAAGCTTGTCAAGTTCTATGAAAAACCTTGTTAGAATTTTGATTTATTTATTCAACAACAGTTAGGTATCACTTATTACATGTCAGGCAGTATTCTAAATGCTTTACAAATACCTATTCAGTTAAAATATATTCCTTATTTTGGGAAGAACTGAAGTTTTAATGCTGCTGTCTTCCCATTCATGAAGATGGTAAAGATTTGGCCTTCTTCAATATCTTTTAATAAAAGTCTATAATTTTCTCCTCAATGATCTTGATGTTCTAACCAAAATTATTCCTGGGTACTTTGTAAGTTTTTTGTTATAATTATAGAAGATTTCACTTGAAAAGTTACAGTTTCTAATTGACCATTGCTAGTGTAAAGGACTACAATAGAGATTTTTGTTATTAACCTTAGATTCACAACTTTGCTTAACTCTCATATTAATTCTAGTCATTTGTCCGTGGATTCTCCCGTGTTTCCTAGGTGATAACCTCTGCGGGGTAGGACTACTGGTTGAACAGAGTGGTGATATTGGCTATCTTTATTTCATTCCTGACTTTGAAGGGAATCCTCATTTTGCACAACTAAGAAGAATGCTAGCTCTAGTTATCTGATACATGTTCTTTATCATGTTGAGAAAGTTTTCTTCTGTTTTTAGGTAACTAAGATTATGTCTTCTTGTTTTAAATTTTATTTTTTAAATTAGAAGTTTTTGGTATTTTTAAATCACTGCTTTAGTTGCATCCCATAAATTTGGATAACTTTTATTTTCATTTCCAATCAGCTCAAAATGTTTTGTTGTTTGCCTTGGTGTCTCCTCATTTACTCATGATTATTTATAGGTGTTTTGTTTAATTTTCAAGTGGTTAGAGATTTTTCCTATCTTTGTTACTGACTTTCAGTTTAATTTAATTTGGTTCACACAACATACTTTGGATACTTTCAAATTTTTAAAGTTTTGGTAAAGTTTGTTTTGTGACCCTTGGTTTGATCTATCTTGATGAATGTTCTAGTCAGTTTCTGCATAGTGTTGTATAAATGTCAGTTATATTCAGTTGGCTGAGCTCTGTCACCCTGCTAATTTTCTGGCTACCAAGTATATGGATTATTAAGAGCTGATATTGAAATCTCCCACTAAAATGACAAAGTTATCTGTTTTTTTCACTTCTGTTAGTTTTGATTCCTATATTTAAAAGCCCTATCTTTACATATTTAGTCTTGTTTTATCTTATTTGTGAATTAACCCTTTTATTATTATGTAATGTTATACATAATTGTTTATCCCTGGTCATTTTCTTTTTTCTGAAGTCTACTTTGCCTGCCTTACAGCCACTCCTGCTTTCCTTTTTTTTTCTGCTTATGTTTACATGGTATGTTTTTTCTTATCTGATCACTTTTAACTGTCCTATAGTATTATATTTGAGAAAAGTTTCTTGTAAACCTAATACAATTGGATCATTTTAAATTGTATCTGACAGTCAATGTTTTTTAATTGATATAGACTATTTAAATTCAACATTATAATGTTTGGATTTAAGTTTATTGATTTATTATTCATTTTTGTTTGCTCCTTTTATTTTTCTTCTCTTTCTTGTGTACTTTTCGATCGTCTGAAAAAATATAGTTTGTCTGTTTTATTTTACTGCTAGTGTTTACTGAGATTTTCTATCCTTCCATTCGCTTCAAGATTGTCCATTTTTAGAGAATTTTTATAATAGCTGCTTTAAAGTATTTTTCATCTAACAACTGTATTACCATAACACTGATATTTGTTAATTATCTTTTCCTTACATGTTAGCACTGATTTTTCCCCGCTTTTTATTTACAAAGTATTTTAAATTTTGTCCTAAACATTTAAAAGGCTGTTTGATGAAACTCTGGGTCTTGTTTAAAACATATATAGGATTTATTGATATTTTTGTTTTGACAGTTACTTGACCCAATTGAGTTTGGTCAGTCCTCTGTGGGTTGTAGCTACAAAGTTAATTTCACTTTCAAACCCTTCACAGTGCTATTTCTATTTGTCCCATGTTGCACTGAGCAGTCAGTCTGGGGTAGGTGCTGTGTATTAGTTCAGTTCTTGATGTCTGTGGCATGATGCTTAGACTCAGATTCACTTACGTGCTGCTTAGAAGTGAGCTCAGAACTCATATCACTTTTTTGATTAGTTTACTTTCCTGCATACCCCGCTTCCTATAGGGTCCCTTATACTTTTTCAGGTCCCCGTGGCTCTCCTTTTAGGTCTCTGGGAAGAAGGTTAGAACTTTAGCTAAGTTTTGGTACCACTCACTTTCCAAGACTGTGCTTAAATCCCAGGCCAAGGGGGCTGAGGATACACACACAGAAAAATGCAGTAGAAGTTTATTCCTCTCGGGACTGCAGCTCCTCTGATCAGAGATGTACATATGGGATGCAGAGTGCTGGGGCACAAGAGAACAGACACAAGAAAAAATGATGTACACACAGATTTCCCCCAATCTCAGCTTTAGGGGGTCTGTTTTCCTCTCTCGTCTCTTACACAACTGGAAGCATTCACTGAGAGCCCTCCTAGTCCTGTGCGTGTCCACTTAGAGGAAAGAATAGAGCACATGAGGGGAAAGAATGAAGCTTGCCCCTAGTTTGGTGCACCTTGAATTCTAGCCTTTTCCCCTAATCTCCCTTCTGCCGTTTGTAGTGTCCTCAAATAGATGTTCCATGGAATCTGTCAGCTTTTGTAGCTGCAGTCAATAGGACGGCAGTGGGAGTCAGTGGGAGAGATAGGGGGAGTAATCTTTTGTCCTCTTCTATAATCTTCTAGTATCCTAAATTATACTGTGAGATTAATAGATTCTGTAGTAATATTATTACTCCTCTGTGATAAACAATTTGTTTAAACTATATAACACAAGATACATTTTGCATTCTGTTTGCTAACATTTTATTTACTATTATTTTATCTATGCATAATCATTTTGCTTTCACGTATTGCCCTTTTCACTGCTGGAGGACAGTTTTTCTCTGGTAGCTGTATAAGCCTTGATTGACCTAGTCTTTGAATATTTGATGGGGGTTGACTCTCAGGAACGGAGCAGGTGTTGCCTTTTATTTTTCCTTCGCATATCTTTGTATTACTACAGATTTAATTCCTTTAGTGTTACAAGCTCTAGTCAGATATTTCTCCTCTCTCTTCTTGAACCTATTTTGGTGTAATCTTTTAAAGGAGTTTATTTATTTTGACTGTTTTAAAAATTTATTGCCATGAAGTTTTCTGTAGTTCACTATGAACACATTGTTAAAACATGTGAAGGTGTAAGGGTGTGTGTGTGTGCATGTGTGTGAGATGCTGGCATGCTGCCCTGTTCTGTCTGTCATGCTGAGCTCCTGAACATCTTCCAGCATACTATGCAGATCCTCTGAGCTAATCAGTTCTCTGTCATATGATTTTGGGTTGAGTGTAATACTGATGATTTCTTTTGTGCTCTGGAGAATATTTTGAATAGCAGTGACTCATATTATGGTCTCAATGTTGAATATTTATCTTACTCACCTGCAGAATGGGACTATAACTCCTTAATAACACTGTGAAAAGATTGAAAATCCCCAGATGTTTTTACAGTGTGATTTTCTCTTAAATAATTATCCTTATATGTTTAGTTCCTGTGAAGCTGGTTTTTCTGCTTTACAAAAACTGGACTCCAAGCATAGTGGAGAGTACTAGAGCAAAAGGCCCCACAGGGAGCTGTTAGTGATGAACCAGGCCCTCCTTCCAGGAGCTGCCTGAAAGCTTCTGCCAGCACTGCTGTGCAGGGAACTTAGTAGCCAGTGCGGCCTGAGTTGTGTGCCATGCAGAGCCCTGAATTCCGGCATCTTGCATCTGCTCCCCACATGGCTCCTAACTAGCTGTGCGTTGGGGCCTCAGAAATGTCAGTACGCTCATGGGAGTCTGGAACAACCGTGTTCAGGGGCAGTCTGAAATGAGATCTCATAAATGCTGTTGAGACAAAAATAAGCTGAGTGATTATTTCAGGGCTGTCACTCTGCCTTCTTCAGTTTTGGTGTTCAGAAAGGACTCTGTGGGTCTCAAGAGTCTTCAGCCTTCTAACTTGGGACAGCTTGAGCCTTGTTGTCTAGAAACAAAGCTGGGCCAATAGCGGCTCAAATGGGGTCATTGATGAGGCTGTGCAACAGGAACATGACTGGTGGGCAGCTTCAGAGAGGCGAAGCATTTTAATTGGCATCTTCCACAGAACAGCAAATTAAGTGCGCGGATTTCCTTCCTACATTCTCTCTCCCTTGGCTCCTGCTACCTCGGCTGGAGCCCAGACAGAACCGAGTTGCCCTGTGGGAGCTGTCACCATGGCTTTCGAGGCTCCCAGGGAGGCCAATGCAGAGTCTGAGTCCTCCCATCATAGTAGATGCTGATTGTCTGAGAGTCCCCTGGGGGGCTTAGAAGCTTCCACTTAGCAACTGTTTCCCTCCCAGGACCCGGTGGGCCTTCAGAGGAATGCTCTCTGCTCTTCTGGAGAAGCTCCTGAGCTGTAGCTCTTGCAGCTCCCCTTTTCTCTTCAACCCCGAAGTTGTCAGGTGACGGATGGTGCACTCTCCGCTGGAACCTTTCATCCATTGCTTCTACCTATAAGTAAAAGTGATTCTACTGCAAAAGACAGTTGCGGCCATCAGGCTGGATAATCTGACTTTGATAGTCTCAGGTTGCTTCAGCACAGGTTTATATCAAGGCTGAGCTTGCTCTCAGTTGCATAGGATGCAAGTCCACCAGGCCACAGCAGTGGCATCTTGGGCAGCTCACTGCTCTCTGGGCCTTGCAGTCCTCCAAAGCAAAGGAAAGGTTTGGAGGTAGATTACTGATTACCCCATCTTTTCTGGCTTCAGTGTGATTCCATTTCTGTCTATATAATTGTGAAGATTTTGATACAGCAAATGTTTGGAATTATCCCAAGGTGGGGGGTCTGGTAGAAAGCTTCAGAATACGATGTGGGTTAGATCACCACCGGGGTTCAATCAGCAGGGTACTCTTGTAGAATCATAGTTGACTCTTGTAGAATCATATGTGCCTTGTGCAGACTAGAGAGTGCCTCTTGTGAAGCACTTTCTACTGGAAGATTCTCATGGCAAATACACACTTCTGTGGTGAGTGTGGTGTGACTTCTGCTGTATAGAGTCATGTACTGCACCACCCATCCACCTGTACCCAATAGCTGTCTGTGTCCTTGGGCAAGTTGCTTGAAACCTTTAGATTTCCTTTTACTCATCGGGAAAAAGATGATGATGCTTCTCTCATAGGATAGTGGTGGTGAGAGAGATATGTGCAGAAAGCCCAGGGCTCAAACAGTAGTTGCTCTGGAGCTGAGTTTCTTATCTCTTTTCAGCAGCTCTCTTCTTGGGCTATGATGGATGGGGTCAAAGTGCCTCCCCTGTCCAAAGGAGCAGCAAGAGGTGACCTGGTGTTCTCATAGAGGGCTTGAATATTGGAAACCTGTCCTGGAGCCCATGCTAGCCTCTGCCCCTGTCTCAGGAGTTCATGCCAAGCTGCCTTGGCATGTTCTCTCTGCTTGTCCTGCAGGATGGAAGGGGAGCCCCAGGAACAGAGCTGATCACCTGAGGCACTGAGTGGCGTCACAGCTGCGAGGCAGTGGGGAGGCCCAGGAGATCTGAGACCAGAAAGGAAGAGCCACTCAGGCTGGGAGGAACTCTAGCTTGGCAGAGGGATGCCCCTGGGGAGCCCTCCCCTTAGGTAGAGAGTTCACACCTGGCCCTGTCCCACCTGGTCACTCACTAAGTCTGGCACTGGGGAGCCCTCTGTGGCCTTTGGTGGAGGAGCCACACAACTTTTCTGCCAGCAGCTCTGGAACAGGCCCTGGGTTTGGTGTTTCTTCATCCTGCGTTTGAATTCAAGACTGCTACTCACTAGCTGGGTGCCCTTGGACACATTTTTTTAACCATTCTCAGCTGTAGTTGTCTCACATAGGGAATGGAAATAAGTATTTCCATCTCCAAACAGTTCCTATCGTTTAGAATACTACCCCAGGACTGCCCCGGACCCATCCCCAGCCTCGCGTTTCATTGTAATTCCTGACACCTTCTGTTGTGCTGTCTGGGATGTTCTTGCATCCTCCAGTCACACCTCGTGCCCTTCCCTTGTTGGAGACACACTGTCTGCCTCTTCCGGGCCTGGTGGGCTCCTCCCTGTTCTTTGGATCATCCCTACTGTGTGAAGGTTTTCTGTCCTTTTTGCTGAATGCTAGCATCTTAGAACAACAGTAAACGTTTGTTATCTCACATTATCTTGGAGGCAGGAATCTGGCAGCTGCTTAGCTAGGTGATTTTCCCTTAAGATCTCTCATGAGGGCACTTTGAAGGAGTCAAGGGTGCTGCAGTCACCTAAAGGTATGACTGGTACCAGAGGACCTGGTTACTTTGTGACTTGCTTGTGTGGCTGGCAGACTGATGCCGACCAACGGCACATGCCACAGCGGGCTGTTTGTATCATTGAAAACTCTGAAAGGTTCACCATCACCACCTTAGTTCTTCTCCACACAGACTTCTCCTTGGGACTGCTTGAGTGTCCTCCTGGTATGTCTGCCTAGTGCCCAAGAGCACCAAATTCAGCAGTGAGTGAGATAGGAGAAACAACATTTTACAATGAGCCTTGCAAGTTTTCAGTGCCTTGGAAGTCATTCACCACCATTTCCAGCATTTGGACACAAGGGTCAGTCCTGATTCTGTGGGACTGGGGCCCAGAGGGTGTGAATTGGAGGACACAAAGCCATGGGGGTTCCCCATGAAACGCACCCATGTTTGGTAACGTTCTTTCACCTCTGGAGTCTCCATGGCCTTGCCATATGCCAGAGGTGTGATAGGTGCCGGGAAAATGGGTGTGAACAATACAGACAGGATCCTCCCTCACAGAGCCCAGGGTCTGCCGGGGAAACAGATGTGCAACAGGTCATCCACAAATCTTCATTCAGTTACAGTTTTCCTAAGGGCCAGGAAGGGAAGGAAGGCAAGGAAGTGGTGCAGGGAGAACCTAGCAGGAGGGGACCTCATGCATCCCCTGCTCGGGCGTCCAGGGGAGAACATTTGCTCCTCTCTTTTCACAGAACTTTGTGCCGATGACCACCTGGCACATCTGCAACTTATCTTTTACTGATTTTTAATCTACTTATATTCCCTCCCCCAGACAGTGAGTCTCTCTGGAGAGAGGTCTCACCTTGTTGCAGGTCAGGGGCCCTGGTCCCAGCTCAGAGCAGGGCACACTGGTCTCAGGTATGTGAGCTGCCACCATGGAAATCTGTCATGAGAAGATGTGTTTGGGGAGCAGAAGAAGGCAGATGCAGAGGAGGAAGAATGAAATTGAGGAGGGAATGGAACGACTTTGCTGATCTCCTGGACTTGTTCTTCATGACCTCAGCCTGTTTTCTATGGCAGCATTAAAAGAGTCCCAGAACTGAAGATTCAACTTGAAAGCTGTGGTCTGAAGGAGGCCTAGCTAACATCTGCTGTGATGTATTGGGTTTCCCCAGCTTTGGCTCGTCCATGAGCGTAACTAGGCAGCACTGAGAATGACAGCTAGCGTCACAGTAGCTCCTGCTTCCTATGTGCTTGCTGTGTGCTGGCATGGCAGTGTGTTCTGTCATTCTGCCCCTCATCCGTTAGGTTGTACCACAGGGCCTTAGTCCTTGCCACTCCCTCAAACTGCATTGCTTTTCTCTGGTGTCCCCATGTTGTGTGGGTCTCAGCTCAGAGCTCCTCACGGGGACCTTACCTAACTATCCTACTGACAGCTCAGGCCTTCTTCATCTTCTTACCTGGCTGTGTTTCTCTGTAATGTACTAATCACACCTGCTGTTAGGTTATTTAAATAAAACCTTTAGATAAATAAAGGGGACTAAAACATGACCATTTCTGTATTTGTTGAGATAAAAATTCCACATGTGATGGGGAAGTCTTGTTGATGCCCTTTCTGCTTTGTAGCTCACAGACTATTTTCTCATAAATTAGTTTTTTATTAATTAGCTCACTGAGGCCTTCCTTAAAACCAGCCACACCGTGGATGGGTAGGACAGGCGCTGTTCATGACATCTGACAGGCGAAGCAGCTCAGACCCAAAGATGCTGAGCGAGGAAGTCAGGGCCAGGGAGGCAGAATGGGGTGGAGGGGACTCAAAACCAGGCCCTGGAATTCTAAATCCCAAGCTCCACCAGACTGTGTGTGATAAACACGGAGGGACATCAGAGCCCACAGTCACACAAGTAGAAGTAATTCTCATAACACGGTTTTCCTAGCAGCCAGCTGCCAGGGCGAGGGTGAAAACAGTTTCCACTGGCTGCATACATCCTTGCCCTTGCCCTTTATACCAGGCCCCTTGGGCAAAGCTGTATGCAGTGGTGACTCGAGGCACTGCAGCCGCTGGGCACTGATAGGTGGGATGGTTTTTGAAAGCTCACTGTGACCTTCAGTGCGGTTTCCCGGAGTCCTATTCCAACCCTGGCCGGACACATGTAGCCCTACAGCTGCACTGTGTGAGGGGTTCTGGGCTTGCCTCTAGTAGCACTTCTTAGACTCCTTGGCCATTGAACAGTGAGCTTGTTAATGGAAGAACGGCGTCAGAGAGGGCAAGTGCAAAGCACAGCAGGCATTCGGGGACCACGAGCATGTATAGGTATGTGTGTGTGGGGGGCATGCCGGATGCTCTGAAGAAAAGGGCGGATTAGTGTAGAAACTTTCATGAAAGAAGATGGAGGAAAAGAAAATCCCTGGGCTGTCCCGTGCAGGGTTATGATGTGCTCATGTGCATTGCAGAGGCTGCGGCCGCCTCCTCACCCTTCACATCCTCTCGGTGAGGACACTGTTTATGCCTAACCAGCCCAGCTGGGTTCTGCACATGCGATGAGGTGCTGTCCGCTATGGAGAGCAGTGGTAAGGAGTTTGCCTTCAAAGCCCCACCCTTGCTTTATTCTGGTTTACAAATGCACAGCGGTAGATTTTGATAGATTTTTGGAAAAAATAATAAAGTTGATCCCTGAATGTTCAGCCAGAGGCCCAGGTTCCTGAAAGGGCTCTCATCTCTGACTTGTACTACCCACTCTACCAGAGAGGCCAGAGTTGGGTTCTCCCAGGCCCCAGGATTTTCCTAATATTTTAGCATAAAATTAAAGGTGCTGAACATGCAATCTTGTTTACGTCTCAGTTTTCTTTCTTGTTAACAGTAAAACAAAAGAAACCGAGCTAGGTTTGGACTTCCTAGAGTCCTGGAGGCTTCTTGGGCCAGAATCCAAGGAGATTCTTTTTCTTTTTTTTGGTACCGGGAATCGAACTCAAGACCTTGTGCTTGCCAGGCAGGCACTGATGCCGCTGATCTGTATCTCAGGCCCTCCAAGGAGATTCTTTACCCATTTCTGCAGTAGACATGAGATCCCTGTGTCATGCGCATCCTCAGTGAAGACACAAAGGAGGTTAAGAAAGTTGTCCTTACTGTCATGAGACATGTACCGTTTAAGAAAGTGCTGTTAATAGTACCACCACCAATATCTCTTTTACTGAGCATCTCACCCTGGTCATGCTGCTCAGGAATTCACGTGTTTTCCCTCATCCTGACCACCCCAAGGGGTAGTATTGGTGACCTAATTTTACATAAGAGGAAGAAACTCAGAGTTTTGTTAACATGGTAGAGGATCCAGGTTCTAAGTCGTTTCCGTTTGACTCTGAAGCCCTCAGAATTGCCACACGTTGCACAGACCCCAGGTGCTGAGGTATGGGAGCGGCAGGTGTCTCTGCTTAGAAAAAGTGGAGGTGGCTTGAAGGTTAAAGGGCACCAACAAGGGCACAGGGTAAGCAGGCAAGTGCCTGACCTGACATGCATACAAAGAGTGCCTCACCGTGGCTGGAGTGCCGGTGTGTGGAGGGAGGGGGCTGCGGTGAGGAGGAAGGTTGGAGGGCTAATTGGGTCCGTGCTATGTAAAGATTTGTCATCCAGGCATTCCTGTTTCCTTTACACAGGCTATGGGATCCTACAGAATATTATAGGCCAAGATCAGATGGAGCACTAAAAATCCGAATGTCTTCAGAGACCAGGCAGTGAAATACATTACACAGTAGATTGATTAATGTCTTTAGAGGGGGATTTTGTGCCAGAGGCTGTTCTGAATTCTAGAGGTACAGAGAATAAGAGTGCTGCAAACTGCCTTCAGGAAGTGTATATCCTCTTGTGTTACAGTTATGACCTAATTTTATATAAAACCACAATATTTGTGATAGAGAAATGTGTAAACAAATAAAAGGATAATTCCAGATCCTTACAGGTGCTTGAGGCAGAGGGTGGTTGGGAAGTCCTCCCCGAGGATGCGCTTTTTGAGTTGAATCCTAAAAGGCAGGAAGGAGGCTACTGTGCAAGCCACAAGAACTCCTAGAGGCCAGATAACAGTGATGCAGAGCCAGGCCTGGGGTTTAGAGCACATAGGTATTAATCCAGCTTGCTGCTTTCTCACTGTGTGGCCTTGAGAAGGTCAGCTAAACTCTCTGTGCCTCAGCTACCACATCTGTGAAGTCGGGATGGCCCTGCTTCCCAGGACTGTGAGGAGGAATACTTCAACTAGCACATGTGCAACACTTAGACTGGAACCTGTCAGGACAGCTGCTGCCACCAGAATCCTTCAGGCCAGGCAACCGGCACGCCAAGCCGGAAAAGCAGGTGAAAGAGTAGTGCATTTAGCTGATAGAATGGTAGCCCTGTGGCTAGCACTAGTGAGAAGAGGAAATGAAGCCTGATCAGCAAAGGATTGCAGGCAGCCATCAGGGCACAGCATGAAGTGTTGAAGCAAGGAGGTGCTATGGTCTGTGGACCTTTTAAGCCCAGGCTTGTGGGTGCTGGGTGCAGAGTTTCAGGAGAGGAGCCTGAAGGAATGGTAGGAGTTGGTGTGTAATTTTGAGGTGAAGCTTTAAGATTTACCCATGGAGGAAAGACCAGAAGTGATGTCCCAGATTGTCTGGTCAACTCTATTCAGGAAGGCAGAGGACACGAAAGGGTCCCGTTTACAGAAATGGTAAATTCAGGGGGAGCAGATTCCTGGGAGTTGCAGACTGTCCTGCTGTAACATGTGTGCTGTGACAGTCCTACCTCGTGTTCCTGTGGGGGTGTCCTTGGCAGCTGAAAGGAAGCATGTGTGGTGTGAGCGATGGGGATTCCTGTGACCCTGAGAAACTGTTCCCATGTGAATTCAGGTCATTTATTTTTAAACACCCTGCTTGCCATGCCAAACACCTGCCTCCAGTTTGTGATCCTCAGATAGTCCCCAAACTACCATCTGGTGTAGAAGATTAAATGCCAAGCTAAGAGCAAGCCTATAGCTGTCCCACAGCAAAGCTCTTTGGCTTGGGGAGAGAGGAGGAGAGTTCTGGCAGCATGACCAGTTTCTTTCGGGGTCCTCTGTGATTTCCTGACCAGGTTTCATCTTGTTCCGTGGCCCTGTACTTAGCAGCTCATATATGCCAGGGCCTGTGAAGCGGGAGAATGGGAGAAGTGGCTCTGCCCAGAGGAGCTCAGGCCAGTGGGCATCCAAGTTCTGGCCTGAGGGCACACTGTTCTATGCTTAGTTACATTTATTTGATGCATTTTGATCTGTTCAGCCTGCAGCCAGTTGGTAATGATGCGATGATTTATGCTTTTGGACATAACAGTGCTGGCAGTGCATGCCTGAGCTGATTTTGGGGACCTGTGTACACTGGTGTGTGTGTGTGTGTGTGTGTGTGTGTGTGTGTGTGTGTTTCCACGATTATCAGGAGCTGGAATCGAAATCATTGAACTTAAGCAGCTAAGTTTAGTCCTGAGTTCCTATCTTAGATCTGAGGATGTTGTGACAGGGTGAATGAGCCTCAATCTCTCTCTCTCTGTCTCTCTTTCTGCCTTGGACAATCCTGCTTACCTGCACATACCCTTAATATCTATCATTTGAAACCTTTGGGTTTTAAAGTTCTCTTACAGAATTACTGAAATAAACCAAGAGGAACAAATACTGGATTCCATAGCAAGCAAGTTCAAAACCACCCAGGGCTTTTCAGGGATCACTTTTCTCAGAAAGTGCACTTGGCTTTTCCCCTTTGGAAGTGGGTATGTGTCCTTTGGCTTTTCCCTTTGGAAGTGGGTACATGTCCCATGGTCCAAAGTGTGATCCCTGGGACAAAACTACCAGCACCACTTGGGAGCTTGCTAGAAATGCAGAATCTTACCCACAACATGCCTTCCCACCGTCGCTGAGAAAGAACCAGGGTGTTTTAAGTTTTTTTTTTTTTTTTAAAGTTTTGAGACACAGTTTCACTAAGTTGCTCAGGCTGGCCTTGAACTCAAGATCCTCCTGGGATTACACACATGCACCACCATAACTATCTAGGACCTGCATTTGAACAAGACTTCCAGGTGACCGCTGTGCACAGTCAAGTCTGAAATGTGCTAATTTGGACAGAAACCTTCTGCATAATGCTTATTTGGATGGCTTCTGGGTGTACGATGCAGAAGACAGTTCCCAGGTGCCCACCACTGCTCCTGAGATTCTCACAGGAAAAGAGATTTGACTGAGGAGGTTCGACCCTTGGATTAGCCCAAGTGCAGAAATGAGGAGACATTTAGTAATGGGTTGTCAAGACTCATTTGAAATAAAACACATATCTTCATCTTTTGGCAATGGCTTAAATAACTTGAACTTTGTAGGTAAAGGAATGAAATATTTTTGCCACATGAGGAAGGAACTGGGTTTGTCAGTTTGGAGAAGAGAAGCCTTATCAGTGTGAATCAGAGGGCTCTCAGGAGGACAGGAAATCAGATCTTTCCTCCAAGGTGTCAGCTATCAGGACTAGATGGAGATACCCTGACCACTACCACCAGGAAGAACTCAGGTCCCTGTCAGGAGGCAGAGTTTTGAAGAGATAGCCTGCAGGGGACTGATGTACCAGCACCTGAATTTAGAACATGTTCAGATACATCTACCCTCAAACATTTGTAGATGTTTGTAAGCTGAAACAGAAAGAAGGCCCATGTAGCAAGGAGTCCCTTTGATGTGGATCAGGACCTGCATGCTATCCCTTGTCTTGAGTGCGGTGCCAGCATCTGGCGAGGGCCTTTGTGCTGGACCTTAACACTGTAGGAAAGCAAGTGAATATACGTGAGAGAAAGCATGAGAACTGGACCCACCTTTGTAACAACCAGCCAATTTAACTTGAATCCAATTGTATCGACCACTTTTCTGTTGCTGAACAAAACATCTGACGCTCGCATTTTAAAGGAAGAAATGGCTTATTCACTCATGGTTTTGTGGAATTTAGTCCAGGGTAAGCGGGTCCAAGGCAGAAATACTACGGCAGAGAGGTGTGGTGGAGCAAGCCTGCTTAGTTCATGGAGGCCGGGAAGCAGAGCAGGGGACAGCACCAGAGAGGAAGGGGTGAGGGGCCAACCATAGTACCAAAGGCAGTGCCTCCATGAGTGACTTGGACATACCCAGAAGTGTATTTTGTTAATCCCCTTGGTGGCTTCTAAGCCAATCAAGTTGATAGTCTAGCTTGCCTGTCATACCAGTCATGAGAGCTTTGCCTTGATGGCTCAGTCTCTTATTAGGCCCCACAAATCACCTTCACATTGATGCAATGGGTTAAGCTTTCAACATGTAAATTTAGGGGGACATGGTCAAACCATATATGTTATCCCCTCTCCCACAGTGAAAAGCTTTCCCAGCCTGTCAAAGTGAGAACTTTATAATATAATTGTTTGGTCTACTCCTGGCCCTAGAATGTACCACATCCCTTTCCTTTTCAGGACATACTCTTTACTTCTCTAAATTTCACAAATCCTTGTCTTCCTAGCCTTCTAGTGCCACTCATTCTAGGATACAAGGACCTCTACCTTTTGTGAACAAGGAATCTCCATGTAACATACAACAGTGTGGATTGTCTCACGGATTAATACTATGTTTCCCCAGTAAGGCCTCAGTTCATAAAGGTCAGGGACTGGTAGGTTGGCCAGGTGGTTTCATCAGAAATACCAGACACCTTTATATGGCAACAACTTGAATAATATGAGCAACTTGAAAGAAGCTCATTGCCTGGTCTGTGGGTTTCATCTGGGTTTCTGGTCATGTCCAGCCTTATATCCAGTACCATTGGAGGGGGCTTGAGGGGTGTTAGTAGACAGTGGTAATTGATTGTTGGATCTGAGTAACAGAGCCATGAGCATCAACATGAAATCTGGAACAAAGAAGTGATTGAAATAAGTAAATTTTACTGTTTATTAAGATCTCATTTTGGCTGGGGATATAGCTCAGTGGAATAAGCGCTTGCCTAGCAAGCGCAGGGTCCTGAGTTCGATCCCCAGTACTGCAAAAAAAAAAAAAAAAAAAAGAAGTTACTATTAAGATCTCATTTTATTTGGTAAAGGATTGGTGCATATGCATAGAGCAAAACAAAATATAATTTACAGAATAAGGTAGGATGTAGATAAATAAGCAAACATATAAAATCAGACCAGGCAAGAAAGAAATGGATTAGACAAGCCTTTCCATATGACCCAAATTCCTGAAAATAAGAAAAATAAATAAAAGAAATATGTTTTTCAAGCTACTACTGAGATGGCAAAGACTTCTGTGGTTTTCACCTTGCATTTCATCACATCCTGGGCCAAGTGAGCTGGCGAGCCACACTGACTCTCCTGGCTGAGTCTTGCCTTGCGCAGGGACACAGGAGACAGGGACCTGGAAGCTGCACTCTTGCAGTCACTCACACTATCACCCCTACAAATTGGTTTTATTTTCTTTGATACAAGAGCCTGGTTCAAAGCTGATAGCCAGATTGTCCTGTGAGGTAGAATGAGGCAATGCTGAGCATTCCTAAATAAAGAACAGGGGAGAGGAACGGGATGGAAAGTGGTGATGCCTTTCATGTTTATGACCACAAATTTCAACTGAATAGTTGAGCTCTGTTCCCTGAGGAACAGGAGAGCACAGTGCAGTCCACTGTGACACCACCAACCTGAGGCTCAGTGGAGGAGGGACAGGCTCTCCCGCCAGGTCTGGGTTGTGTGGCCATAAGCCCATTAAGTGGTACTAAGACTTACTTATCAGACATGTGATACACATAATATTTTTATGGCTCTGCAGTAAGGTGGTACTGGATTCAATCTCCAGACCTGCCGTTAGTAGTTGTTTCAATTCAGGTACCATAAATTCTCAAAGACTGAACTTCCACATCTGAAAAGTGGGGAAACAGTAGCAATAACCTCAGTGGCTTTGTGAAGTAAAAGTTAGGTAGCAAGTGCTTAACTGTATCACATAGTATCTCATATTTTAAGCAACCAAAATAATATATTTTATGTAAATATTTCATTAACTCAATTATTTTTGTGAATTCTCCATTTTATGGCCACAGTATTTTATGTTCCGTATAACCTGGCAGGGGCTTTGGCACTTGTTCATCATGCCTTCCCCCTGTGGGAAGGCATCCTCCCCATGGTGGGCTGTGGTCATATTTCATAGACACATCTTGCCAGGCTCAGCCCAGGCATCAGAAGCACTAGATTCGGTCATTCCTATTCAGTCATCCTCAATCACAGTTGTACCGTTTCATGCTTACAACAGACCTCAGGCTTGTTGAGCATCAATATTTATCAAATCAAATGGAGCAAAGGCAGCTAAACCTTTTGCTTAACCCTTTACAGATGATAGCACTGGAGTTAGAAAGATGGGGGACGTTCTCTGCTCTAGGAATACAAGGCTAGGGTCTGAGAATGTGGAAGGCATTCTGGCTCAGCAGCTCTGCCTTGTTCTTGTCTCCCACAAGCCACTGGGTCTTTTGCAGTGACCCTCTCTTCACTTGGAAAAGTAGGACTTGCCCCCTAGAAGCTGTTATTGAGAGTTGTAGTGGTTCATGCTAAGGTGGATTTGATTCTTTTTTTCTATTTTGCTTGATTATACAGATTAATGGGCTTCATTCTGGCAGATGTGTATATAACATAACTGAAGAAAAGCTTTTAAAACATTCTCTAAAGGATACTTACGTGTTTTTTTTTTTGTCTATGGATTCATTTGAAATAAAATTTGCTTTCTAATTGAGATAAGTTTACATTACTAATCAAAACCAGAATCAAAAGAGAATCTTTAGTATTCAATTTCTGAAGAGTTAGATGGAATTGTTGGATTTCAAGGGCTTGTTTTGGATCTCCTTTCTGTGCTGGCAATTTAAAAACATAATTTTAGATATGTGTACTTCAAAGGACCATTTTATAAGACAGAGTATGAGATTGTATTTTCTACTGTGTAGCATAGAACCTTTTCTATAATCCCGAAGGAATTTCTTGATTTTCTTTCAAAAAGTAGGACTGTGTTCCTTCTTTTGACTTCTCAGTTTTTCTTAATTTTCCCATATTTTTATTAGTACATATTGCTTATCCAGATTAATGGGTTTTATTTTGACAAATCTATACATGCATATAACGTGCTTTAATCATTTCCCTTCCATCACTCCCTTTCTCCCACTCCCTCCTGCTTTCACATGTCCTTGGGGAGTTCAATGTGTACAGTATCTTTTGATCATATTTGTACCCCCATCACCTGGTTTACATCCCCTTCCCCTCCCCCTTCCTCTTTTTTCCTTCCCACAACTTTACTTGTGGTCCCCTTAGCTATCCTGCAAGGCTTTCCTTTGAAGTCTGGGGGAAACTCTCTCTGACCCCACATGTCTTACATTCTGAATGCCAGTAAAAACCAGTATCACATGGACTGTAACCAGTATCAGCATGCCCGTTAGTGGAAACACTGATCAGGCCCACTTGGACCATGGTTGCAGTGACTTCTGAGTGCTTGGATGGCTGAATACAGTGAAATGAATTCTGGGGGAACCAACTCACTAGAGATTCCTTCTCCAGCAGGAATCTCTTGTGAAAAGAAAGCTTGACACTTTTTTAAAAATTAAGTTTATTGGTACAATTTAGATATACATAATAATCATATTCATCATAGGCAATTTGTATCTGTCTATGATATTTCTTCATTACTCTTTTTTTCCCCAATCCCCTTCTCTCTCTTGAACCCCTCTTCCCCTCCTTATTGACCAAACTTTGTTTCCATTTTATCCTTTTTTTAAATCATTCTTTCCCTTTTCCCTTCCTTCCTTTCCCCCTTCCTCCTCCCTTATTCATTCCCTTTTGAGCAGTTTCTTCCTGTTTCACAGTAGCTGTTATACATTTTGGTCCTTATTCACTCCTTCAGTTTCTCATACCAGGGAGACAATGTGATGTGTACACGTGTCTGATTTATTTCATTTAGGGTGTGGTCTCAAGGCGTATCCATTTAAAGGTCGACACTTTTGCAACAGTGAGCCTAAAATGGGTGGGACCTTGCTAATTTCTGAGATGCCTCCAAGACATCTTTCTTCTTGCCCCTGGACAGGGTACTTGGGTCTCTTTTTAGTGATGCTAATTCCTTTAACAGCCACATATCCCCCAAATTATGTATGATTCCTTTCAGGCCAAAATTTAAGTCCTTAAGAATATTTCAGCCCTGCTTTCTGCCCACTATAAATCTGACTAAAAGCAACAAGCAATACCTGTGCCACAATGGGAAATTAGGCTGTCTTGAAATTTCCTCCACCAGATTAATTGATCAACCCCCCCGCTCCGCAAATCGCACTCTCCTGCAAAGTTTTAGAACATGGGAAAAAGATAGACAAATGTTATTCCAGAGTGCAAAGCATGGACTTGAGTTCAACTACTGAAACCTCCCGAGAGCCTGGCTTTTGCTGTCTGCGTTCTTATCAGCATTCTGGTCTTCTGTGCTCTGACCAGAATCGCCAAGCAGGCTCTGTTTACAGTATAGTAAGGCTTCTCTAACCCACATCTCCAAAGCTTTGCAAACTTCTCACACAAACCAGTTCCAAAGGCTTCTAAATAACATGGTCAGTTGCGGTCTATTCTCATGTTTTCTAACTATGGAAGACTTACTGGGGTTAGGAAGAAGCCTGGTAGCTGGGACTCTTGAATAAACATGGCAATGAAGTTCTTTCCTATGTAACAAGCTTCTCTTCTGGATTCTATTTCTACGAGTCCTGATCCCCTTGGCCATCTCACCAAAGAGCCATTTTCTACTCCTGACGGTTTCCTGGGCTTACGCCGGGTGGCAAGCACCAGGCAGGTGACCTATCCATTTTCTTTAGGTTGGTGCTTATCTCTCACTGGGGATAAAGGCAGAGACAGGTGAGAGGGTCAGGCTCGGACTGGATCTCCTGTAGGCACAGCCTTCTCCTTTCACCTGTCTCCCTTCTTCAAGGCAACGAGGGAGGCTGAGAAGAAAGATACAGACTTTGTATTTAGACATCCTCGCGCTTGAATCGAGGTTCTGCCATACAATTTTGTGGTATTGGAACAATTATTGAACCTTTTTCTGAATTCCTGTGTATTAAGTGGGAATAACAATTACATGTAATGCGACCAAGTACCATCACTAGGAGTGAAGGGGAACACATTTACCTGGTATTTGCAACTTTTTCAGGCCTGATTAGTAATTTTGAACAGGTAATGTACATGTACCAAGTCCCCATAAAGAATATAAACATGCATTACACATATGTATCAATAGCCAAAAACGTTATATGAACTTGTGCCAAAATATCTTTGAACAGATAGAGGATCCTTAGAGTACATGTGGGTACCCATGGGATATTGGTGTCATTTAAATGCCGTTTTCCTGTTCTCTTCCAGGTATTCTTGGCCACAATCACACTTGGCCTGACATATTGTTAGGACATGGGTCATGGATTCACTTAATAAATATTGTATTCCAGGCATTTAGGCATGGGGATACAACAATTTCTTTTTATTGGTGGAGAGTCTATGTTTCTGTGGCATTTACAGTGAAATGAAAGGAGAAAAGCAAGAAATCTCACAAATAAGATCCAGGTGGTAAGTGCTATACAGAGGAATAAAGTCAGGAAGAGGGATTTGGGAGCTGTGATCGTAACAGGTGGTCACAGAAAGCCCTACTTAGAAGGAAAGATAGTTAAATACTGTTTTGGACCCATTCTCTTTCTCCCCAGTATTACACCCTGCTTTGCTGCTGTTGTTGGGGTCTTTATAAGTTGAAGGCAGGGTGAGGTGAGGTGAAGTGAGACATCAATGAGCAATTCTGAGCTTTATCTTCTCTCAGTAACTAGAGAAAGTGCCTGGAACTTCATTCCAATCTTTGCTTCTCTAGGGGGTCCATTATGCCTGACATTCTAGCCCCCTGGCTCCCTGAAAGAACTCACCCTGGACAAGGTTTCTGAGCCAGACCCAGAGCTTGTGGTAAAGCAGCACCCACCAGTACATTCACTAGCTTTCCTCACAGGAAGCCAGCTCTGCTCTGGGCCTGCTGCACACTGTGTTTGCCCTGGCACCCAGAATTTCAGCTGCGTTTATAATCACCCAGGTGCCAGGGCTTTCAAAACAAGGGTGGAAGTGTTTTGGTACTAGCTTTGGTTACAAAGCAGTGTGCACCTGCCCACGATACCACACGACAGTTTGGCTGCTCATCCTTCCTGGGGTCTTCCCTGTCCTTTCTGATGGCCTCAATTGACTGTGGCTTGGCTAGGACATCAGCAGCCACTTCCTTGTCTGGGGTTAGGATGCTCATTGCTCTCAGTTGACTTCCCTTCTCAGTTCTATGATCTCCATGGCACGTCCTTACCTTGGAATTTTTTTCTGGGTAATTCTGGAAGAAAAAAATATACAGCAAACATACAACTATACTGATAACACATCATTTACAGTGCTGCTTCTCAGACATTAGATTATCTAAGTGGCTTCTGAGGCACTTATTTAAAGCCTAGAGTTCTGTCTCTACTTGTGAGAATTTTTCCTCAGTGGATCTGAGACCAGTGAATCTGTATTGTCATATTATCATCAAATCCGTTTCTTAGCTAATCACACCTAGATTAACTTGGATGGAGAGGTATAGCTCAATCCCTCATTCTTGTATATATGTCCAGACTAGGTGAAACCCGTGGATGTACCCTTCCAGGATCTAAACCTCTGTGTTTTGCACCATTCCTATGGCATGGGCAACTTTCTATAAATCTACATAGTCAATACAGTTTAATAAGATCTAATATGTCTAAAAAATGGAATATCCACTTCACTGTTAAAGCTCGTTGTATGTTTTTTAAAAATACAAGGCAAACAGCAGGCACTCATACTGCTGAGCTATATGTCCAGCCCCCATTGCTGTTCTGTAGGCTGGGAGCCTCTTCTTACTGCCTCTCCAAATATTCTAAAGACGTTGGAAATATATTTTTATAATTGAAATCTCTTAACTTTAAAAAATATAGAAAACTAATTTTTTTTTTAAATTAAAAGCATTGTGGGGCCAAATGAAACATTCCTGGGGCTTTCTGTGGATGTCAGTCTGATGTTTTTGGTCAACAAAGCCATGTGTGGTCATTTTTATGTATTTGGTCTACTTTAGCTCTAAATGTACAGACTGTAGGCCCTATTCTGTGGGCAGTCACTGCACAAAAGAATAGAATTACAAAGGTGGAAAGTTATTACGATCCTGGCCTTGGACGGCGTATCTTATAGTTTAGAACAACTGTTCTCAAAATTTGATCCTGAGAGTAACATCCATGACATCACCAAGGAATTTGTCAGAAACACAGTACTCATGAGACCCCACTGAGTCAGAGCATGTATTTTAACAAACCCTCCAGTCTGAAGTTTGGAAAACCTTCCCTGTGGTTCTAATGCCTGCACAAGTTTGAGAACTGCGGGTCTGGCAGCAGAGTCAGGTATACGGGGAAGGAGGTAAGCAGCATGAGTCAGGAGGGAGACGTTTCTGCAGTCTGTGGCTCCATCAGGATCTTAAAGGATGTGTAAGGATTGGCCAAGTGAAAAACGGGGAAGGGTGTCCCCGGGATGGGGGTAACTGAGGCAGCAGGGTGGAGGGGACAGTGTGTGAAGGAGTGTTTGGAGATGTCCAACAAGCGCTTGTTAATGGGCACTGAACTGTGCTCTGGGAAATAAAGTTTCTACGGTTTGGATACTGAATGTCCCTCAGTGTCCCATGTGTTAAAAGCTTTGTCCCCAGAGCGGTGCTATTGGGAGAACACGGGAATCTTTAGAGGTGGGACCATGTGGGAAGTCTTCAGGTCACTACAGCCCTCTTCTTGAAGTGGATTGTGGGTCCCTGGCCCCCTGCTCACTCTCTTTTGCTTCCTGGCCATGAGGTAAGCAGTTTTGCTCCTCCCACTACTCCCGCCATTGCCACCAGACACCCTCAACAGAGGCCTAAAAGCAATGTCATGGACTTGAACCTCCAGACCATGTGGCAAAATAAAACTTTTTCACGTTATCCCAGATATTCGTTGTAGTGATGGAAAGCTGATCAACATAGTAGTGGAAAAATAAAACGGAGCCAGGGAGCCCTTGGATTCTAGGGCAGGTGAGCTGCATCGTGTCTTGCAGGTGTTGGGACATTACTCCATTACTGGAGACTTTTTAGCGGGGGTGTGGCATCGGATCTGGGTGTAGGAAAATGACACGCATAGTGGACTTTACCATGACTCTCCTTGTGCCCCCGAACCCAGACCTGGATTCCTGCCTTGTGCTGGTGCGATGTGGATCTGCACTAGCAACTCCCATCCTTTGGTTGGGGGCTGAGTGTAAAGTAGTGGTCCTGGGAGAAAGTGAACACTTCAGAGTGGGGAATACAGTTCCCAACTCCAGCAACTGTATTTCCCAGAGCAGGTCAGTGCCCGTTAACATGCTCTGATTGGCCTTCCCCGAACACTCCTTCACACACTGTCCCCTCCACCCTGCTGCTTCAGTTACCCCCATCCCGGGGACACCTTTCCCAGTTTTTCACTGGTCAATCCTTACACATCCTTCATGGTCCTAGTAGAACCACAGACTTCAGTAAAGTCTCCCTGACTTGCGCTGCTTACATCTCAGCCATTGTCATGGCCCATGTAATCTCTGCTTTAAAGCCAGTCTGTTTTTGCAAGCAAAGGTCTTGGGGGGTGTGAGTAGAAAAACAAACCTAAAGGTTCTATTTTTATCTTTAGAGATCTATGATATGTAAAGA
>PVLD010009324.1:60412-77762 GCA_004027595.1 Dinomys branickii
TCGCAATCAGCTTTGGTTCTATGTATTTTGCACAGACCGTAATAATTCAACTTCTGTTTTGAAATGCTCTGCTGTGGGAGGTGGCGGGAGCTCCCCCTGCAGGCCTTCTAGAGTAATGTCTTATTAGTAATATAACAAGAACAGAGATCCCATGGGGGGAGGACCCTATTGCCAGAAATAAGAAAGAGATAGAGATTGAATTCATTAACTTTTAAAAATTGTCTAAGTGTAAATAAGCTTCAGATTTTTATTTCTCAGGGAGTGTGAAAGAAATGTTGACTCGTTTGTTATAAAATCATGTAATAAGCTCAAGAAATTAGTATTTCTTTTGTTTACAGTCATGATTCGTACTCTGTCAAACTAAGTAGCAATCTCCTCCATTTTGTCTGTGGACTTAGTGTTTCTTCTGAGCTAAAAATGTACATCTTTTCTTGTTGATTGCTTTGGATGTTCATTCAAGTAAATCACAAATATTTATGTCTGTCTTCCATGTGTACACAAAACAATCAAGAAGGTATCATTTTCAGGGGAATCAAAAGTGATATTTACAGTGCATAAAGTTTGTGTTTCTACTTAATAACTGATTTCTTATTACTGACAAAGATGGGTTAATAAATTCCAAGGGATATTGATTGTGACCCCATGTACAGGATGATGAATTATAGAAAAGTTCACCTGAGGAAGCAAACTGCCTATCTTAGAAGCTTTACATCCAAGGTTAGGGCTGTTCTCTGAACAATTCTGTACATTCTCCTTTCGGGCCTGTCCTGTTTGTTGTCATCTAACTTTAATATTCTTCCTAACAAAGCCCGAGTTTGTCATTATCTTATAAAATTGCTGTCTTGTCTAGATAACCCTGGACTCATTTCAGGATCTTGGTGTGTAATTGTGTATGCAAGGCTAACCTCATCCAGGCCAGCCTGGAGCAGAGAGTTGTGCACTTGTATGGAAATGTGGTGCTTGTGCCTCTTGCTAAGTAGATGCAAGCCAGTTCCCCTCTCTAAGCATATTAGACTAGGTGGTGATTTGGTCTTCTCTAGCCTTATTCAAAAGTTCTAAACAAAATGACTGAGACATTGACTTCGTTTAGGTGTTAAGAGCAGCACTGGAAAGCTAGAAAAGGTAAAGTTACTTTTATGTACTTTAAGACTCAAACACAGCTTAATGTCAAAGCATCCAGCAGATCAGTGGTAGCCTGCGCGTGTTCTGTGGACACATCTGCCTTGTTCTTAACTGCATCCTCTGCATTGTTTTTCAGTTGCAAATGAAGCTGGAGACAAGAATGCCAGACCACTGGCCCGCTTCTCCCGTGAGTAAATATTGCTTCACTCCTTATCTGGGCTCTTTCAGAACATGTTCTACAGAGGTTTTGCTTGTGTGGTTCACACCATAATTATATGTTGCCATGCAACAGTACTATAGGAAATGTCTTAAGCCGGTTAATGCTCCATGTGAGTCCCCCTATGGGTGAGGTGCTCCTGGCTGTGGGCTTCTCAATGGTCAAGTCTGTAGTTTCCAAACTGTGCTCTAGAGCTTCGCTATTCAAAGGATGTTCCTCAGAGCAGCAGAACCCACCTTATCCTTGCTTTTGAGAAATAAACAGACTCTGGGGCTGCCTGCCCCAGACCTATCAGATCAGACTCTAAATTTTAACAAATCTCCGGGTGATCCTTGTTTGCGTTAGAGTTTGAAAAGTGCTGTGCCAGGAATGTCCTCAGAGTGACGTTGTGAAGCGCAGCTGCCCAGGTCTAGCCACGTACAAAAGCATCACTATCGTCCAGGGTGGCTGCGTGGGCCCTCACTTCTCTCTGCGTCAGCTGGTGACATTTTCCAGCTCAGGAACTGAATGGTTGTCTGAGGCATGGGGACATTCCTGAGGCTGACAACAAACAATGGCATTTCCCTGACTCCTTTGACAGAAGATTAGGTGTCAAAAGCCTCTCAAAGGTGTGTGTGTGTGTGAGAGAGAGAGAGATCTGCAGATTGTATAGCAAGAAGGGGCGCACTTGGGTATGCAGATCTGGATTCCAGTGAAGACAGTGAAGCCCTGGAGACAGAGCACAGGTGAGGGAGATGTTACCCAACCCTGCTGCGCACAGAGAAATGCTGAGCTGAAAATCCAAACAGGCGGGCCACCCGCCCCACCCCCCACTCCACCAACACTACTTTTGCCTCACTTGTTTTCCCTTAAAGTGATTTTACTTAAACTTTCTGGACCTTGGATTTCCCAACCGAGGAAAGCGTGGCTGTCTTCGGGTCTTCGGAAGCTGTGTAGGAGGGAGGAGCCTGCGACCTCCCAGCGCAGCGCCGCTCACACAGGGCTGATAAAGGCTGAGCGTGTGCCCCAGCGGGAGTAAATCTTCATGCCTACAGTTGAAAGTATAATTTCTCTCGTGACAGGTCTTCTAAATGGAGCCTTCTAGCTCACTTTGAAAGGCTTCACACTTTAGTACAGATTTCCTGGGAATGGTTTTTATAGAACTGTAATAATGTGTGATGATGGAAAAGCACTAAGTGCTCACATTTTAGAAACTGGGTAATGAAACATTCACTTCCCATGGACCCTATTCCGCGCTGCCCTCCTACCTGGAATCATTATTTCCAAAATAAGCGTGTCATCCCACAGCTCAATGAAGATAATGGGTGTGCTTTGAATCCATTTATTTTTTTCATCTCCTGAGCACTAGTCAGAATTAATAAGCTGGGGTTGTAATGTGTCCGTGCTGGCTGCTGGATGTGTCTGTCCCACAGGGGCACCTGACACTCGGCACAAGGCATAGGGAATAAAGAAATTGCTGGGGTCCTTGAGCCAGGAAGCCAGGAGGAGAGCAAGGGTGGCGTTTTTGTAGATGGCATCTACAACCTTTAAATTGTATGGCTTGAGCTGGAAGGATGTGCCCTTTGCAAGCCTATTAGCTGGAGACAAGTGAGGACATGAGGAAAAATTTCTATTTGGAAAAAGTGATTAGTAGCAATTAGTAATTAGTAGTAATTAGTAGATGGGGCTGATTCAGGACAAAATATAATACAGGAAAAAAAATATCTCCTGACCTAATGCAATTCCCTGGAAAAGCGTCAGGTGGCACATTAGCTCCTAAATCTTTTTGCAGCAGATCCTACAAAGGGAAAGAAGTTGGTGCCTTTTAGGAAGAAAAACAATGCTCAGGGAAGCATTGCTCTGTGGACACTTAATTTGGAGTAAAGGCAGGGCTCAGTTTGGGCAGACCGGGAGGATTTGGACCGTAAGCTTCCTTCAGTGGCTGGAAGATGAAATACTGCAGTGTTGTCCAGTTTTTGCCTCCAGCAAACAGATGCCAAGTCCTGCCAGCGAGCACTGCCCCCCATAGAACTGGACCTGATGGGTCTGGCAGGCGCGAGTCTCTGCTGGATGACTGGACCCTCTGCTGGGGGACCAAGGGGACAGAGCTGACGGTGCTGATGGACACCAGGGATGGAGCATTGTGAGATGCTTATCTTATCAGAGGCTGCTTGTACTCTGGCCTCAACATTGCTGACTCGAACTTTGCTTTTGTTTTCTTCTTGGTACCAGAGATTAAGCCCAGGTGTTCCTGCATGCTAAGAAAGCACGCTACCACTGAGTTATAGCCCAAGACGTTTTAAAATTTTATTTTGAGATAGTTTCATTACATTTACCTCAAACTTGGAATTCTCCTACCTCAGCCTCCTAGGTATCTGGTATTACAGGCATATATCACTATGCCAAGCTTCTAGCTTTTGACCAACTTGACCCAGTTAAAACATCTCTTTCACAACCTTGGGCACAGACATAACACCGAAGTTTTCAGGAGGAGAGATAGAATGAAAGAGGAGGGAATGAGAGGGGTGAAATTTAAAGGTATAGATTATTCTCCTCTTCTCAAAATCTACAGGAGAATAAAAATGTTCAGGAGAGAGGAGTTAAGAGCAACTCTGACTCAAAGATACTGTAGGAGATCAGGGGACCTTGGCTTCACCACATCGTTTGAGAGTGGAACCCCTCACCAAGCTAGCTGTCCTGGGCCCAGGCCTCTGTGTGTGGGGACTCCCCCTCTGCAGTGGGTAGATGAGCTTCCTTTCTGGCATCTCTGTGGCTTTGGGACTTGGGGTCTTATAGCTTGATTGTGGAGGGGTCAGCTCAGAAAAAAGCCTGTGAGTCCAATCAGGTGTCTCTGAGTAGGGGATGGTCATGCTGAGTGTTACAGGTATTGAAAGTTACCTGGGTGAGAAGATGCAAGGCACACATCCTGAGTTGAGGAGCACATGGGCACAAAGAGCCTCATGTTTTGGGGATACTGGCGGAGGGGTGGCCTGGCACCAAATGAAGTGGGGTCTCTGTGCCAGCCTAAGAAGTGGCTCCTGACCCTAGGGAGGCTTGGAGGAGTTTTCACACATGGCTGGCATTCCACTCTCTTTCTGGAACCAGGGTTGCCTCCGGGGATCATTGCTTTGCTGTAAAGAACTGCCCTTCTCCAGCTGAGTCCAGGGCCACCCAGGCAAGGACCTCCTGGAATCCTGTGGGCTCTGACATCAGGACTTCTGAGATGGAGTCAGCCGTCTGGGAGCTGTGGGTCTCGCACTGGTCTAGTGAGGATATTTTCCTGCGCCAAGCCGCAGAGCCCTCTGTCCTGGAGGTGCCTGCTTTCCATGTCTGACAGTCTCCCAGTGGGATGGCTCGTTCCTGGAGGCCAAGGGGCCTGTAGCTGAGCTGTGTGCTGAGCAGTTGTGCAGGAGGAGATGCTGCTGAATGAAGGCAGAGTTAACCCGGCCCCTGCCTGCAGCTGCTCCACTGCTTTCCCTCAACCTGACATCATAAGTGTTGTGTGCTGCCCCCCTGCCACACATACTCCAGAGCCCTCTGGAGATCATGCTCAGGAGTCTCCCGAGTGCTCATGGGAGAGAGACGTCGGTGTCAGGCCTACCGTTTGGGTTCTGCATCCGAGAATCCTGAATTCTTTTTGAGCTTGAGCAGGTAACATAACTCCTCTTCGCCACTCTTTCCTCGCCTGGAGTCTGGGATAATACTGGAACTTACTTTCAGAGTTGCTGTAGGTGATCACACACAAGGATCAGGGTTAAAATACTTAAAAACATGGCCACTGGCCCTTCAGGAGAGGTATGGGTTGCAGGTGGCCCTGACTCCAGGAACTCCACGACAGGACAGAGATTACCCCTTCAGTGCTGTGTGAGGCCAGGCAGCTGCGGTGGACAGTGGCCCAGGTACCCGGGATTGGATTAGATGATGCAAACGGCCTGTGTACTGTAAGTGCTCAGTACCAGTGAGTGGTTGTTAGGCTACATACTCATCATTACCTCGAGTCATCAGTCTTTCCCTGCCCTTTCTTCTGCCCTCTCCACTGCTTACTTTACTTCTTTACTATTCCTTCCCTTTCCCTTTCTCCCTTTCACGTTAAGGCCAAGTGTATTGTTCTGACACAGCCACAGTGTGGCAGAACAAGCCCAGATTTCAGGAGACCTGAAGGAGGCTCCATTCAGCTTTGGATAGAGCTGGCTTAGAAGGGTCCGAGCACTAGAAGAGACTATGCAGAGGGAGACAGTGGCTCCGGAGCATGTGTATCTGGACAGCTCCATTCTGGAGTTTTTGCTTGCTTCCTTAAATGAGAGGAGAATAATTTCTCCCCTGAGATGAGCAGTCAATGAAAAGCAGATAGTGCTATCAAAAGCAGTAGGAAAAAAAGAGGAGTTAGTAAAGGCTTCAAACTTGGCATCTCTCCTTGTGGAGGTAAAAACATGGTTGTTGGAATTCAGTTCCCTCCCGCAGAGTGGAGGAGGTAGGGCCAGCAGGTGATGGAGCAAGGGGAAGCACTGAGCATTTTCCTGCTGTGTGCACGACCCCTCCCCAGCAGCGATGTGTTTGAGCAACAAGTGCTGGGATTGGAGTACAGGCTGCTACCCATGTGGGGCCCTCAGGAAAAACACAAAATCATGTTGCAGAGGGTGCTTGGACTCACAGAGCTTTTCTACATTGATTTCACCGCTAGGGGGACTGCAGTAAATGTAGGGAGCTTGAGTTGCAGTGAGTGGATCATGGAGTCAGGACAGAGAGAACAAGGGAAAGATGAACAGGCGGAAGGCCTGAGAAATGCCGTGAGTGGGGGGCTGTGGTCGCGGCTGATTTGCAGTGCTGCTTTAGGGGAATGTTCGGGGAGAGACAGCCATGTAGAGCGCTCAGGAAAGAGGAGATTGGTGAGCTCATGGTGTTAGGGCAGGCTGAGGCAGATTACCTCATAGAGGCAGAGGACAGAGTGATGACTGCCAGGAGCTGGGCCCAGGAGAAAGTGGGAGACTGTTGAATGCATGTAAAGTTTCAGGTATGCAAAACGAATAAGTTCTGAAAAGCTGTGCAACAGCGTTATGCCTGCAGCTCACAATACAGTAGCATGCAACTTAAAATATGTTAAGAGGTTGAATCTCATGTTAAATCATTTTAACACAAAAGCCAAACAAATATAAAACACGAGGGCATTTTTGGAGGTGATTGTGGTGATACTGTCACAGGTCTATGTATATGATCAAAATAATCAAAATGTGCATTAAATATGTGCAAATTAGCCAGGTATCATAGTGGCTACTTGTAATCCCAGAACTCTGAAAGGCTGAGGCAGGAGGATTTGAAGTTTAAACCCAGTCTGGGCAATTTCGCAGTTTAGCAACCCTGTCACACAATAGAAATTAGAAAAATGGGCTGGGAATGTAGCTCAGTGTGAAGGCCTTGGATTCAATTCCCAGTCTCTCTCTCTGTCTCTCTCTCTGTCTCTCTCTGTCTCTCTGTCTCTCTCTCTGTCTCTCTGTCTCTGTCTCTCTCTCTCTCTCTCTCACACACACACACACACGCACACACACACACACACACTCACACACATGTGCATTTTATTGTATGTCAAGTATAGCTCAATAAAGTTTAAAAAATGGAAAAGTACACAAAAAGGACTCGGAGATTTCATGATTTTCCTTAAATAACCCGAACTATCCTAGAACCTTCATTTCTTGCCTAGAGTTTCAGGTCCTAACTCAGTGACATTAAAGAATTAAGCTTCTCTGTTTCCCACTTGTCCCAGGAAAGGGCTATATTGACAATGGCAGCTCTAAAATTTCTATCTGTGAGTGAGTTGGCAGCGACAGTCTAGCTCAGTGGTCCTCAGCGTGGGACCCTGAGAGCTTGTTAGAAAGGCAGATTTTTGGGCCCCGTTTCAGACCTGCTGCATCAAAAACTCTTGCACTGGGTCCCAGAAGTCTGATTTTTTGTCTCTCCCAACCCTTATCCATTCTTTATCTTTTATTTTCTTTCTCTCTCTTTCTTTTTCTCTCCCTTCCTTCCTTCCTTCCTTTCTTCCTTTCTGTCTGTCTATCTGTCTTTCTTTAAGTAGGAAAATTTACTGGACAATAGGAATGGGGAGTGTGGAATAGAAATAGCTCCTTAGAGACGAGAGGGGTCTCAGATGAATGGGTCGCCCTCCACTTTCTTCTTAGGAATCAAATGATGCTCCTCGAGTTTCTCATGCAAAGCAGTTTCTGATCATCTGTTTGTTCCTGTGGTGTCCAGTGACCCCTTGTTCTTCTCATCTCACTCTCTACTTCTTTCAAGTTGTTTGTTTATTTATTTATTTATTTATTGCTTAAACACCGACCAGTTTCTTCTCCGTTAATGGGAACTCTGGTACCAACCGTGAAGATCACAACAAATACTTGCTCAATGCTACATGTGTGTAAGCTTCTGTAATTTTAAAGTCTGACTAGGAAGTTTTTATGTCTAATACGACCCCCAGGAGAGCAAGGAAGACATGGCTTAATTATTGTGCTCCATGTACTTCCTGCTCTGTGCTCTCAATGCACATTCTTTTGAATAGACTCAGGATGAAAACTTGAGTTCCAGTAAGAGATAGAATAGGTTAACCTGGAAACTCTCCCACTTTTGATAAACATGTTGAATGAGATATTTAAAGATCCTTTTCAGTGTATACTTAGATCCACAATAAAGGAATACAGAGGTGCCAGGAATGAAGGACTTATTTACTATTGGTACAGTGAGAGGCACACACACCCGCCAACCCTGCATCTGTGCAGCGTGGGGGCGGTGCTACAAGTTCATGGTGTCTAGTGTTAACATGTTTTAATATCTACATGGGAAAAGGCTAAAACCGTGGGCTGCTCAGTATGGGGAATTGGATGCGAGACTTTGCTTATGTTCAGACTCTTAAAACATACGGCAGATTTTGTTTTCTAAAAATATTTGTATCTATAGCTCCCATCCAACATGCTCCTCTTACAGTGTGATGCTCAGAAATCTCCCACTGAGATCTGAAGGCTGTATCCTTTCCCTTGAATCTGAGGGCCTATAACTGTAGCAGAAGCGAAACAATGTGACTTGGAAAGTCAGATTGTCAAGGTGGTGTAACTTCCATCTGCCCCCTGTTGGGATACTTGTTCTTTGAGCTGTCCTGATGCTGCGAGGAGTCAGAGATCCTGTGGAGCTCCACCTCTGAGCCTTCCCAAAGTGCAGTTCGTGATCAGTCCCCCACAGGGAGCATGAGTGAGCACAGAGGACCAGAACCCCAAGAACCCGAGACAGGGACTAAGCAAAAGCACATATAAGCTAGGTCTATTTAAACCTGAGCTAGAGATATAAAAAGAATGGAAGCCATAGACTTTTTTTTTTATTTTAAAGACAAAAGAATGGAGACATATAAACCAGAATAACACAAAAACAATAAAGGAAATACAGAATTATAGAGAAGATAGTAGGGAATCCAGTGCTGTAATATAGCACTGGATGCTATATTACATAATGTTATATTTGCATTAGTTAACACAAAAACAATAAAGAAAATACCAAATTATAGAGAAGATAGGGAATTAGCACTGGATGCTGTATTACATAATGTTATCTTTGCATTGGTTACTCAGTTGTACAGATGATGGCTCGTTCGATTAATCAGTTTTCTCCACTCTCATCTCCGTCGTTCTACCACCCAATCAGTTGTCTTCCCTCTGATAATAACAACTTATTGGTCTATTTACTCCCTCAGTCTCTCACATTGGGAAGAGACATGGCTGCTTCAAATTATGTTGTAACAAACATGGGTGTACACAAATTGCTATGGCAGGAGGTGGGAAACCACTATCCTCTAAGACTGTAGATAGGCAGGGAACCAGGTTCACTATGGTCAAGCCCCCACTGACAAGCCCTCAAAGCCACTGGGGGTCTGGTCGAGTTGGCGGGGTTACCCAGTGAAACACCAGGTTCCACCTTGATACAGTGCTTCCGGAGGCCCAGTCGAGTCCACAGGATCGCCCCTGCAGACCACCAGAATCCACTCCATTGCTGCGCTGCCAGGGGCCCTGTTGAGTCCATGGGGTTGCTCCCGCAGACTGCTGGGCTTTACCCTATTGCCGCGTTGCCGGAGGCCTGGTCCAGGTCTTCGGGGTTCTCATGTAACCTTGAGGGAGCCCCCTCCCCATTCAGGCTGCTGAGCTCCCTGTGAAGGCCCCCTGGGTCCCCACATAGGCCACTAATGTCTCCCTGCAGGATGCCTAAACCATAGACATTTTTAAAAGGAAAACATTTTAAGAGAACGCCAAGATATGTAAAAAGTAGCATTTAAAAACCCAGCCAAACAAAACACAGACATAGTTTAATCCAGGTGTGCTGGATACAACTAACGAGAGACATAACGAGCCAGAAGAAAGATGTATTTGAGGAGATTTATCCAGGGTGCAGCTCTGAGATATGGTGAACACGAAAGTGTAGTTAAATAGTGTGGAAGGTAGGATGAAAACATTAGCATATGTCAAATATGAATTCTAGAATAAAAGACCAGAGAGCACATGGAAAAAGTAATAACTGATGATCTAATGGCTGAGAACTTTCCAGAATTGTTTAGTAATACGTGAATCGTCAGACTGAAGAGTCTTAATTTGTTTCAAGTGGAACAATGAAAATTAATGTCTTGCTAGACACATCATGTAGGTCACAGGCAATGAGACAATCCTATAGACAACTGGGGAATAAAAATAGGTTAAGGACTGGTTTCTGGGACTGTAGATTTAGCTCTTCCATTTTAAAAGAGCCCCATGTATGCACATCCCAAAACAGAGTGAATTTCCTAGGCTGTGATACCTAGCGCTTTAGCTACATCTTAGACCATAGGGTTAATTCCTGTACTCAAAGGTTGATAGAGTAGAAACCAAAAATTTTGTGGAACAGAGCTGCTAACTCAGTTCTGAAATTGCTGCAACCAGATTTTTGTATAACAGAGATGCAAACCTTTATCTTATTTGATCTACTGGAATTTTGAGTCAGTTATTCACACAGATCTGATCCTAAATGATACATCTGCCAGGAATTAATTATTAGGCTGATTGCAGACTTCTCAATGGCATATTTAGAAGCCAGAACTAAAACAATAACATTTGAGTGTTGTTGAGGAAAAAGTACTGTCTGCCTGGAATTCTATACTCAGATAATTTAAGAATGAGGGAAAAAGCCAGGCATAGTGGCACGTACTGGCTTTCCTAGTGCTTGGGAGGCTGAGGCAGAAAGATAACAAAGATAACAAATTCAAGCTCAGCCTGGGCATCTTGTCTCAAAATTGAAAACTAAAATAGGGGAAATAGTTCAGTGTGGCGTTGGGCTCAATTCCCAGTATCACCCCCCAAAAAGTGAGTGAAAAGTGGACACTTTTAAAGTAAACTTATTCTGTGAGCATTTTTCTACACCGTGTCCTTGCTGAAAAACCTGCTACCTTAGGAAGAAGACAACTGAATCCAGAATGAAGGCCAAAAAATAAATTACCTATGTCATTCACACTAAAATTAGAAAGAATAGTAGGGTGATTCCTACTCTATTTTAAAGAGCAACTTTATTAAGATATATTTTAGTTTAATGAATGGTGAGAGACATGGGTCCAGATTTAACCTTCTGCAAAGCAGGAGACCACAGACAGACACAGATAGAAAAGTTAACTTCTAAATGATATTAGAGTGCAGGGGTATAAAAACAATTAAGTTGCAGTTCTTTCCCAGAGGAGTTGGGTGCCAATGGATGCCCTGTTGTCTTTATTTTTATTGCAATGTTTGATAGCTGGGGTCAAAAGTTCAACACAGTCTTTGTGATCAATATTATTACCCCAAATCTGTGGTTTTTGGAACTACTAAAAACTTGCAGAGGGCTGGGGGTATAGCTCAGTGGCATAAGCGCTTGCCTGGCAAGCACAAGGTCCTGAGTTCGATCCCTGGTACCGGAAAAAAAAAAAAAAACTTGCAGATCCTCAAGCAAATACTTGCAAATGCTTTTCCTTTTTTATCGTACCACACATCCTGTTTAAATATGTCTGGGAATAATAGCACTTTCTCCAAGAGCTCAGAGCTCAGGTATTATATCACTGAATTCATTCCCATCAAATTTTTATAATGAACTTAAAAATCAGCTTTGGAACTTTGCAAAAGAATCCTAGGCAGGTTTACAAATGAATCATCCAGCAGATGGCAAGATTTGGATAGCTGCATACTTTGCAGACTTTCACCAACTTGAAGGTGGTTAAGCATTGAAACATCTTCAGTTAATTACTGGAAATGCAGGGTCTGAACTAGTGAAAGCCTAAATTATAGAAGAACTTAACATTTAGCTTCTAACACTTAACTATTCAACTTTCACTAACCATTAACAAGGTGTTTGTCAAGTAGGTTTCACTCTTAATAGATAAGCTACTGTTTTAATTAGTATGCTAAGTGAATGCCCTTAAAGTTGTTAACCTTGTCTACATCAATACTCTGCTGAGCAGACTCTTTTTATGCACAGAAGAGAATAATTAAGACCTTTGTATAGTGATCAATTGCACCACATGGATTTCTAGATAGACTTTGAAAATTAAGTGAGAGTTGTGCCCTTGTGTCAGGTAAGGACAGATGCAAGGCTTTGCTTTTAAGTAGGTTGGGTACCGTTCTTCTTGCTTACTCTTTAGGCCTATGTTATACATTGTTTACTGGGATAACTAGCTGTCTACATATCAATGTCAGTCTTATTCCTGATCTTTCCTGATGATTTTATCTGGCATTAAAGTAGACAGTAAGTGAAATCTATAGTAAACCAGGCACCTTGTGAAAAACAATAATCTGTGTATGAATGTTTTTGCACTCCAGAATGAGTAAACGGGATAAATCTAGAATGAATACTAAACAAAATATGAAGAATAGGGGACATGAAATGCCATTCTATAGATGTAGGGGAAAGGTAGATTTCTAAAAATGATCTTATGTGGAAGCCCAAAGGAACAAATGTAAATACTACTTTGCATTCACCATAAGAAGCATCATGCCATGGTCAAGCCCTATTAGCTGGGAGCAGAAGTACACAGGAAGGGAAACAGGCAATTTTGAATTAGAGGTGCAAACAAAGCAAACATGCAACATTAATAAAATGCACACTGAAATATAGAAATGATATTGAAAAAATTTTGGTCACTGAATGGAAAGCAAATTTGAGGACACTGTCTTAGAGTATAGAGTGAAAATAATGAATTTAAACTGATGAAAGAGAATAGGAGATCAGAGAACTAATTAAATAAACAAATCAAGGTTTGATTAAAGCCTTGCAATTGGAGCAGAAGCAGGAAAGGAATATAAAGTTAAAGGCAGCTTTCCTGGAGAGAATAAAATGAAGCCTTAGTTTGCAATTTGAAAAGGATCTGTGGGTTCAGGAAAATAAAATTTAAAATTCAGTATAAATGACCTATAATTAATATATACTAGGAATATTTTCTGATTACAAAGATAAAAAATTGTTTGCTTATAAAATAAAAGACACCCCCCACACAACTCCAGCCAGTTCTCAGTGGCCCACCTGTGCCTGTAATCCCAGCACTCTGAGAGATGCAGCAAGAGGTTGAGGCAGGAGGATCACAAGTTCAAACCTAGTCTGGGAACTTAGGGCGGGGAGTGTAGTTTAGTACAAAAGACCACAAGCACACATCCACACACAGACACCCACACATACACACAGAAAGGAAAAACTCACTGGACTTAGTTCCTAATTTGATTCTGAAGTATGTAAACAGAAAATGACAACTGAGAAATTTTTAGAGTATAATGAAAATTCAATAAATTTACACCTAAGTGGTTCTTCATGTATATCTCATTAACCAATGTTATTCTTGGAAAGAATCATTCAAGAATGTACTTCAGTAAAGAAAGAAACATGAATCAAAATTAATTCTGTAGGCCTTGCTGTTCTGTCCATTGTCGGCAATGAACATTTGAAATGTGGCTAGTCTTAATTGAGACTAGTGTAAAATACACAGTATATTTTTTAAAAAAAAGAATATAAAAGTATTAGTAATATTAAATATTGATTACATATTAACACGACAATATTTTGCTTTTATTGGCTTATAAAAACAAGCTTACTGAGACTGAATTTTGTTTACCTTTAATAAATGTAACTACTAGAAAATTTAAAATTATACGAAGAGCTGAGATATGTTCTACTGGACATCATTGCTCTAGATTTTAAATATTATGTTAAAGAATCATAGAGCACCAAAACCAGGTAAATGCATCATTAAGACCAAATATTTATTGAACATAGAATTAGAAAACAAAATATAGTGTGAAACACAATTCTTATGAAGTGTCTTAATATTAAAATAATAATTTATTAATAAAATCTAAATATTCATGTAATATTAATGAAAGGAAAGAAAAATATGGAGGTAGGAAAGGTTATTTCATTGTCTCACACATTTTATTTTATTTTATTTTATTTATTTTTCATTGTCTCACACAGATAATAGTAAGTGGATATTATTGAGTTATTGATAATGTTTAAAAGATAAGATAAACAGTATGTGAATATGTCATTTGAAATTTATAGATATTATAATTTCCTAGTCTGCTTTAAAGCATGTACACCTATATATTGTTTGAAGAAATAGAATTTATACTGAAAATTACAGCCAAACGTGTTTTAGGGGACAACAAGGAGAAAGAGCAATAGCTCTGGCGGTATAAACTTTGTGAGAACAGAATTCAAGGAGTAAAGAGCAAAGTGAGTAATTTTCTATTAATAAAAGATATGGTCCACAATGAAGATATGATAGCCCTACACCTTAAATTTTTATATATTCATTGTCCTTTTGTTTAATTAAGTGCATATGAAATAGTTACAAAAATTACCACGAGGTGGAACATAGGGCATAAAATTAAGTTAGTTCAAGAAATTTTGTGCTAGTGTCTGTTTCTTCTTTGTAAGAGAGAATTTTGTCAATTCCTTGTACTCTTAATAGCTACTTTGAAGATAATAGCACACAGCATACTAACTATTGTTAGTCTCTTATTTTGTTATGAAATTTTGTTTTATTTTTTCATTAAAAAGATTAGAGTAAGTAGAATATAATCTCATATTGTGTTGTTGTAATGCTGCCACACCATGGTTGTATAATGTTACATATTATGTGACCATTTATATAAAGCCACATTCCTACCTAGCAAATAAAACAATAAATAAGAAAACACTAAATGACGACAACCAAAAAACCTACTTGAAACATTTTTCAAAACTAGGCAACTTCTCTCAAACCAGATATGAAAATTACCATTCCCTTGTTCTTAGAAGGAAGAATCAGTGAGAAGTTGATATGTCCAAACTAGTGGCATGCAGCCAAAACCTTCCACACAAGTTCTCTCATATAAAAAATAAATTAATTAAGGGGAAAGAGGAAAAACAATCTCTTGAAAGTAGTTAAATGAAAATTCCAAATCTAAAAGGAAAATCACAAGACTCGGCGGAGTCCGCCTACCACTGAGTGCGATCGCGGCGGGACAGATCCTCCCATCTCCCAAACATGAACGGCTCATAGGCGGATGCAACCAGGAATTTTTGGAGGCAGCAGAGCAGAGCAAACTCGGAGAAGGCGCTCCTTGGGCAGACTGCGCTATCCGCGCAGCGGACCGGAATCCTGCTCAGGGCCCTGCCTCCGCAGCCGGCGCCATCCTCGGCCGGAGAGCGGGCACTGCGCCGGCTGTGGTCGGCGGCTCCTGCGAGAACGCCGAGGAGGCGGAGAAGCGCCGGGGAGTGCCGGGATCTCCTGCTGGCACGGATTTCGGCACGGGTGAGCCGAGTGAGCACCACAACAGGATTTCTGAGTCGGGAAGAAGCTCGACCTAAGGAGATACATCTGAGCGGCATTCCTGCCTGCACGATCCCAGGGTGAGTTGATTGGGTGCCCTGACCAGTTTTTTTGAGTCGGGGAGAAACTCCGCGCAGTGAGGAACATCCGAGCAGCACTTCTGACTGCACTGTCCCCAGGACAGAAGAGCTGGCTGGGTGCCCCGACAGGATTTTTGAGTTGGGGAGGAGCTCCACCCAGGGAGGAACACCTGAGTGGCCCCCTGCCTGCAAGGTCCCTGGGGTGGCGAGCTGTTTATGCCCCCCAGCCAGGTCTTGGGGTAGGGAATAGTGCAGTCCACAAAGCAGCATCTGAGCAGCTTTTTAAGCGGATCTCTCAGCAGAAAGCTTAAGGGATATTCTCCCAAAGAGAAGGAGTCATTGGAGCAGCCTCTGCAACAGACCTTTGCCTGCTGAACTGCCTGGGGAATTTATAGCTCAACATTTTGAATCTGATACCCAAAAATGGGAAAACAGAGGAACAAAATGCAGTCTCAGAACTCAACCCCACCCAGAACAAGTTCTGAATGCGAGGACACAGGGGAACCAGGAAGCCACATACCTGCAAATTCTGAAACAATTGCATCCGAAACAATGAAACAACTCCAACAGGCCATGGAAGAGCTTAAAGCAGAAATAAGCCACATACCTGCAACAATCTCTCAGACGAAAAATGAACTGAAAACTATAATGGAAGAAATGTTCTGTACACATAGAGAAGAAATAGATAAAAAATTAGAAGAAAGTAGAAAACAAATGGAAACGTTACAAGAGCGATTTAGGAATGAATTACCAAGAATGAAACAGGTCCAAAGAGAATGCCAGGATTTGAAAACTTACACTGAAAGCTTGTAAAACTGCTTAAATGAAACCGAAGATAGAATTTCAGACCTTGAAGACAGCATGGCAGCTTATGAGTGAGAAAGGAAGGATCTCATGAAATCATCAAAGACACAAGAAAAATTAATCCAACAGCTCCAAGATGAGGCAAAATGTAATAATATTCTAGTAATAGGAGTGAGTGAAACAGCAGGAGACCACACAAACGATATAAAAAGAATATTTGCTGAAATAATAGCAGAAAATTTCCCAAACAAGGTAAAAGATACAGAAGTTCAGTTAATCGAGGCATATAGAACCCCAATGATCCACAACCCAAAGAAAAACACACACAGACATATAATAGTCAAGATCCCAGATATCCAGCAAAAGAACACAATATTAAAAGCTGCTAGAGAAATGAAACAGATCACCTGTAAAGGAAAGCCCATCAGAATCACAGCAGACTTCTCAACGGAAACAATGAAATCAAGAAGAGCTTGGAGCGAGATACTACAGATTCTACACAAAACAACTTTCAACCCAGACTGATGTATCCTGCAAAACTATCCCTCAAATTCAATGGAGAAATAAAATATTTCCACGACAAAGAACAACTAAAGAACTTCATGAGTGCCAAACCAGCATTGCAAACAGCAATAAAAGATATTCTAGACAGAGAAAAAAGAGACCACAATCGCAAGAACAACAATAGTAATAACTCCCTAAACAGAATAAGCAAGTAAACAGTCAACAAAAGAAGGAAAACAACAAGTAAATAATATGACTAGAATAAGCCAACATATAACCATGATAACCATTAATGTAAATGGCCTCAATTCAAAAGTCAAAAGGAAAAGACTGGAAGAGTGCATTAAGGAACACAATCCAATGATATGCGGTATACAGGAAACACATTTTACTCAAAAGGAAATGCACAGGTTGAAAGTTAAAGGTTGGAAAACAATTCTCCATGCAACAGGCCCCCAGAAAAAAGCAGGGGTAGCTATTATGTTTGCAAACAATGTAAACTTCAAACAAAAAACAATCAAAAGAGATAAAGAAGGCCATTACATACTAGTTAGGGGAAAGCTGAAAGAGGAAGAGGTAACAATCCTAAACATTTATGCGCCAAACAATGGAGCACCTAACTGTACAAGTCAAATCTTAACAGACGTAAAAAATCAAATAACTAATAACACTATTGTAATAGGGGACCTAAACACCCCTCTGACGCAAAGAGACAGGTCAACTGGACAGAAACTCAGCAAAGAAATAACAGACCTGAACCAAAAGTGTGAACAAATGGACTTAGTAGATGTATATAGAGTGTTCCACCCCACAACATCAGAA